>JAYMTP010007292.1:0-11141 GCA_036897365.1 Geranium brycei | reverse complement strand
GGTCGGGTCTGTCGGGTCGTCGGGTTTGCGGGTAAAATGAACACCCCTAGTCTCACACACTAGAGGTCCCCGGACTCAGACACAATTTTAATATTTCCTTTCTTCTTTCTTAAATCATGGAATATTACGTCACAGACTCGGTTCTTACACTGACAGATCAAAAACCCTTTTTTTTGCTTTCTGCTATCACAAGTCTCCTTACAACTACAACCCATCTTCTCCGAGTCATTAGACGCACAATCTCAACTGATTTTTGCTAAGTTGCAGGCAGAATCCTCCTCCTCTCTGGTTTTTGCTTATCTTCTACTCCTCTCTCGGTGTTGTTGCTTCATTTGTAGGGTAGGTCTTAGAGAAAAATAAGCCATGGATTGGGGAAACGTCACGGCCGAGGATCTGATGGACGCGCTCCGTGAAGTCGACTGGTCGTCTCCGCCCCGTCCTCTCTCTGAGTTCTTCTCCAGATTCACCGTCCCCAGATCCTACAACAAATGGAACGGCCGACTCAAATGCAATCTCTACTAGTACGATATCACGAGATCTCCTTTTGTCTCTTTCGTTTCCGATTTCAGCCTCTATTTCTAAGATCATTTTTTGCGATTCCTTTAATTGGTTCGATATCTGGTTGTTGAATTCTTTGCACTTGATGAGAAATTGAGCAGATGAAAATGAAATTTCGGTTGAAATTTTTCTTATTTTCTGTTTCTGAAGGGGATTTTCGGTTCAGTGGAGCTGTTTCTCCGGTTGCTATTTTTTTTCTAGAAATTGTTGTTGCTGTTAAAAAAAGAAATTGTTGTTAAGTTTAAAATTGAAATCTATGTTTTATAGCATTGCATAAATGTGCTCGTGGTTGACATTTGGCTGTTTGGAATCAAATCTATGTGTTTTGAATTGTTGGTAGCTTACCCTGAGCCACAGTGGGAAAACATAATCAACTATTCCCTATGCCTGTCGAGTTTTTTTAGTATTCCCTTCTGTACTGCATTTCCTTATCAACCTAACACCATGAATTTGATTACTTAAAAAGCTTGGTGAATTAGCCGTAGGCTAATTTTACTACAGTATGATGTAATTTGAATAAATTTGTTGACATTCTACTCTATCAGATATGTTGGATAATGTCATGTTGCTATATACTAAGTAAGCTGAGTTTCAAATGGTTCTGTTTTTGCAGCTATCGAACTAATTACTTCATCATGATGGTTTTCATTCTCGGTGAGTGTAGAGGGCATTAACTTGTGTTGTATTTCTTTTTTCTTGTTCTTTGGAGTAATTGTTTTTCTGCTGCATACTTTTCTGTCATTGCTTATTTACGTTTCGTATTTCACTGTTAACCTCAGGAATGAGTTTTCTTAGGAGGCCACTTGCAATATTAGCTGCATTGTTAACCGCACTCAGCATTGCTTGTTTGAATGACAGGTAAGCTTCTTGAACTATAATTTCAGCGTGGTTCGCACTAAGGGCTTCTTTTTGTATCATCATTATTTCACGATGGGTTTCATAGATAGGAATGAAGTCAGGTTGTTGGTCTTATGTTTCTTGTAATATAAATTTAGATCAGAATCTACTTGGTAAAAGTTTAGTTAATGCATTTTCTCAGTTTTGACTGTCTCATTAGTTACTGTTTAATTGGTGCTGAGGACTGCTGCTACAGCTTTGCAGGTACTTTTAATGAGAAGGTGACAAGAACTGTGCGGCAGTTTTCTCCACATTTAGCTGCAAAGATGAGGCCACCTCTTACGTAAGTTTGGAGCTTTTTATTTGCATACAAATCATCTGGAACTTTGTTCTTAGTAATTGCTCAATAATTGGCAGGCCTGTTATTCGTGGACGTCCATCAGCTAAAAGATCAATTTACATGTGTGGCCGACCTCGTTGGGTTTTTGTCTCTATATTCGCTTCTGGTATAGTAAAATAACACACGTGGAAATTATTATATAGTCTTGACTTCAGATTTGAGATCTGAATGTTTCCTGATCTTGTTTTATTCTTTCCTTATTGGTAGCAAGTTTCATTCTTTGGTATGTATCTTGTGGTCTCTTAACTGTTTTGTGGGCGCTTGCTCTCGGACATCTAGGTATGTGTCAAACACTCGTGCTAGTATCATTTTTGTTAGCCTTATATATTTATATACTTCTGTCTTTTTTTTGCTCTGCATTATATATTTCTGTCTAATTTCTCTCGCCCTTGGTTTATTGCTATTTCTCAGCCACCATCCTCCATGCAAGCTTCAGAACACCCAACTTGAAAGCTCGTCTGAACACATTCCGCGAGGAGTTCCGTGCAGTTTGGCGCAATTACAGTGAACTGTAGCTTACATGCAACTCTGGGATGTAAGTAAACTGTTTTCCCTTAATATTTGGCTGTCAGCTTTGAACAGCTTCTTGCTCGAGAATTAACCATTTCCATTGTTTACGACTCTCATAGTTCTCTGTTTTTCATCAAACATGATTCAATTACTAATACTGTGATTTTCAGATTTTCCACTTGTTTTTTCCCTTGATATCCAAAATAATTTGTTATTCACTTGTGATTGAGGAACTGCATATTCTTGGATGCATCATAAAATTCCTAGTTCCAGCTATTTTTTATATAATGATTTTATATATGCTAATTTTAGGAACGAACAACGGTAGCCATGTTAGGAATCCCAACAGTATCAATTCAAAAGCAGTAAGGATAAGAATGGGATGGGTTAGTCAGATAAATATTGTTATTTGATTTCTTAGATTATAGTTTTAAATTTGATAGTTATCAGGATATAATCCTGTATTGGTTGTTATTTTTGGACTGCTTCAGGCTATATATACCTGAAGAGGAGGATCAATAAACCATCAATGAATTAAGAAGAAAATTAAAAGGTTACTGGAGATCCGTGTTCTCTCGAACGAATGCCAAATCGAGATTAGAGATCTTTCGTTAATTGAGCTCACTATCTATCCAAATCCTAGCCATAACTCGATCCACCAATACAGGACCGTATCAAACCATCTCATTGTTAATATTTTTATCTTATGAAAGTTGGATCTTCCATGACTTGCCATAGTGGTTGCTTGAAGGGGATTTTTTTTACTTCTGTTACACACCTCTTGATATCCTCTGGAAATTTTGGTCTTGTGCTTTAGGTGTGTGGATGGGTTCCTACTTAATTGCATTTGGTATGTGCATGCATATGTGAGTGGATGAGAGGGTTGAGGAACAGAGAAAGAACTTAACTATCAACATGGTAAAATTAAAAACTTGAGAAGAAGTGCTTCATTTATTTGGATTGTATGATTCACGGGGACTGGACAAATGGCCATTATATATTTTTATGAATGACACTTGGTAATTATTGGTCAGTGCTTGCAAGTTCTTCCAATATGAAACTAATTAGAACTCAGTACATCTAGGTGTAGATAGTGGTTCCTTGTGTGCTTTATAATACATGGGATATAAACTTATCGAAAATTTTGGATAAATGAGAAAGCTTTGAATGCTATAAAATGTAATGGTATGAATTTGATTTTAAATGACGTTCATCTGATTTGCGTTTGGTTTTATACGTTCAGGGTTCTGTCAAATTGTGAAAGCTCATGCTGGCTGTTCTAAATGGAGGCCTTGTTGCTGCTTGGCGCCTGATATAGAATAACTAGATTTGGCGGAACAGGAATTCATAAGGTGAATGGTAGCAATCTTTATAAATGATTGATGGCTTGTAAATTGTCAGGAACTCTTGTTTTTGTAAAGCATATTGTTTCTGTTTATCATCCATATTAAGAAGAAACATTGTAGGACTTTTAGTATGAAGTGAACTTGAATCATTCTTAGAGACACGGGCATCTTTCTGTTCATTACCTTCATTTGTGATATTGAGTGTAGAATGAACGATTCCTCTAGTTGGCTGTGGTAATATTTATACTATTCCACTCAGTGTTTTAAAACACTGAGTTCTCCCCTGGAACTTGGTGAAACTGAGTTGGTTGAGTTTCGGACCGAGTTATATAATTTGAAAACTTGTTCACATTTCATTGGAAACTATATTTTGGTCAACCTTTCAACAAATTGTGAACTATATTCCTACGAAGTGGAAAGTTTTCTTTTAAAGTTTAGACTTTGTATCACAAGGATGATTATATATATACATACATATGTATTACATATGCATGTGTGCGTATGTATATACAGATATATGTAAATATAATATGGCTTTGCCTCTGCAAACTCAATTGAAGGATCACAATATTACATTATATGTATATTGGAACATGCGATTTTAGACTAATTGAATGTATTTGATTTACGAAAAATTAAGAAAACGTGCCGTACATGTTCAATTTGCAAATTGGTTCAGTTTTGAGAATTCAAAAAGTTCAGGGTATCTTTTGATCTTAAATACATAAGGAGAAAGAGCTTTTTTTCCGCTTTTGCTTGTTGATCACTCATTCCCAGCAAGACATTTGAATGACTCGCCGGCTAGGTAAATTATTTCTACATGTCACTTGTATATCATTGATGCCGTCACTAGGAGTATTTATCATGTAGGGTGCTTGTTGTGTTGGTAGATTCTCAATGAACTCTGCAAATAAAGATCCTTCTACCTGAGTTGAAAACTTTTGATCTCATCCTTTGTGTGCTGGTAGTACTTGATTTTGTTTCTTTCAATTGTCTGTATCCGACATTGGGGGAGTTCTTCAAATAAAACATTTGAAGAACTCAATGAGGACTAGAGTGTTTATATGTATTAATTATTCTTGTTTCTTTTCATATTCAGTTTATTTGTTGAATGGAGTTTTCTCTTAATTGGTATATGAATTAGGATTTTTGATAAATTTGAGCTATTTGCCACATTCAAGGAGAGACACTGCCAATATCTTGCTAGTAATGTGTAATTACATTTACATTAAAGGCGAGACATTGTTGTTGCTTACCCGGCGAGGCATTCCTAGAGAACATGTCGCCAGTTAGGCATTCTTGGTAGTTCCTTCCCTCATTCCCGACGGCACCATTGTCTCGCCCGCAAAGATGTTCTGATTAGTGGTGTCACCAAAAGAAGAGGAGAAACATCAGTATGTGCTTGAGTCTAAATCATATTTGAAATTACTATGTACCCTGTTTCAATGAGGATCAAAGTCCATGTAGTTTGTCACGTACCTAAACACTTTTAAAAACGACCCAAACGCCCTTTGAAGTTTATATAATACGAATTCAAAACATCACATGTTTTGTGAAAAGTATTTTTAGTTTGTGGAAATATAATTGTGACTAGGGTAAAAAGTAAAATAACAACATTATTTTACTTTTTGTTTTCGGTCAAACTAAATAAATTTACCTTGTTGATGACTCAATCTCTAACCCTAACCTCCATATGTATCAATATATATCATTACTTTTATAATGCTCCCGCATACCAATAATAAGAGAGGGAGCTAACATCACCATCTGAGAGCAAACCCACTCTTTCTCGTAATTGCACCTCTCTCTTGTCTAAGGTATGAGAACACATTCTCTACCCTTTCTTTCGGCGGCTCTCATAATATAAAAGAGATACTTCTTCCGTAGCTTATTAGCAGGGTCGGCTCATCACATATTGAAGCCTAAAGCGAAAAATTATAAATGAGGCATTTATTTCATATAAAAAGACGTCCTCCAACAATTTTATTAACTACTAAAAAAATACAAAGAGGGGATAGAATAAGCCTCACCTAATCAATCTAAGTACACAGTACATATTACGTAAATATTAAAATGTGACTACATGATAAAAAGTGGAAAAAATTAGCCAAAAACTGAAATACCGACCAGAACCATACAAAACCCGACAGGTAAAAATTGAAATCGAGATGAACTGATACGATTTCAGTTATGATTTCTCAAAAACGAAGGGAGACGGTCTGGCCTTTTTGGTCAACGCTGGTCCAACCTGTCAAATTCAACTCAGTCCATATTTAAACTCGGTTCAACCCGGTTAAACCAAAGTCGAACTCGAGTCGACCCCAGTCAACTCGCCGAGTTGACCCAGATTTTGACCGAGTGACTCAACCCAGACTCGTCAACCTTCTTTTTGACGTCGACCCAGATTGGTCAAAATCCTTGACCTTTCCTCTGGTGACAAATCAAGGTGGTACAGTAAGTTAATTTTTTAGTAATGTATATTGAAAGTAGTATTTATTTATTTCATAAATTAATTTTGTGATATTTCATAGCCACATGCAGCTATTTTAGTGTAATTGATGCCATAGTGACACAATTTGCGATCAAATATGAGTTCATATTACCCTTGTCAGTACAATATATCCGCACGATACATAGGATAAATATAATAATAAGATAATGACAAGTTGTCCCGTGAACACAAGAGATGTCTATGCTTATGTAAATTGCAATGGTTGTGTATTTGAAGACTAGTACAAATTTATCAGACAAATATCCTACTCCATTGAGAGTCTATTCTGAAGTAAAATAATTTAGATTTAATTCTTTACTATTGAATTATTACTAAAACTAATAATTTGTTTTATTCTTTTAATTGTAGGACACATATTGTTTCATAATTACTGGTTGTAGATATAGGGAAAAAAAGAGGAGGAAAAGGGTATACTAAACATTTTTAGGACACGTCCAATCACAGCTGTCATTCGTGTAGATGATATGTTCGAGAATCTTAAGCATAATGTACGTATCCTTGTGTCCTTTAGTTTTATCTAATACCTAATTAAAATAAGGTTTTTCATTTTGAATAAGTTTTTTCATGTTTGCAGCAAATTTACATGGGTCTTTGTACCTATCGGGAATTCCTTCAACATAATTTAGTCTTATGGAAGACAACCGCACACACAATACTCGTTGTTGAGTATATGGTCTTGCGTGAGGCAGGGACATCTCTAATATTAAGTGAGTGAAGTTTTTAATAAGTGGATGAGTGTATGACCGTAAAACAAATATATGGATGACTGCAAAATTTTGAAGAAAAAGAAGAATATTTCATTGAAGTTGTAATGTACGATAGATTATTGTTTTTGGTGTATCTATTTATACTAAATTAATAAAAAAATTAGTGTACCATCAAATTTTATAAAAAAAAATTAGGATCTCTATGAATTTTCTCTTATGACCTAGAGAATCTTAGGGCCGCCCCTGGTGCGGAGTTCCCTATTGGATAATTCATAATACCTGGAACGCTAATTGGGCGAATCGTGGCTACGGGATGATTGCGATGGGTGAACCCTCGCTATAGAGTGATTTGTAGTGGCATGTTCTCTACTATAAGCCTCAAACCCGTTCTTGAAACTGGTACCGTTTAATGTGCTTTTTAATTTCTCTTCCTTCCCTTCACTCTACTTTTAATTTCGATTATATGAATGATTTGAGTCAATTAAATATATTGAGTTATGGCTGTTGAATGGTCTGAGCGAATCATTTGTTGGTATATTCAGTCATGCATGGTTTTTGGGTTGGATGATAAAAGTATACATAAATATTATATATGTGTGTATATGTATATGATCTTCCATAATTATTTTATTATATTTTTATTATTTCACATATCTACTGCGGGTGTTGATGATCCAACTAGTTGAAGATTGATATCACTGAAACCATAGTAAATGTGTTATGTTGTAAGTTTGTTTACAGTTTTGCTCAAAGTGCTATATATTGTGAATAGTTCTAAACATTTTGTATATGTGCAAAATAGATTGTGGCCATACAGTGCCAGCTCAATAGATATTAGGGCCTAAAATAAATATTTCAAACGGGGCCTTATGTTTTCCTGTAAAAGACATATGGCGGTACTAATAAAATTTTATAAATATGTCAAAAGATACACTTAAAAGATAGACATAAAGAGCCTTAACCATTTAATTCAAGTACAAACATGCATTTGGTAGATTAAAATGCAACTACCCATAACAAATTCACTAGATAATCGATATGAAGTCCCTATTTCTCTATGTCCAATATTTGCTTGTCCACGGCATGCCGCTACTCCTCTCCGTAAATATCCACTATCACTAGATATCCAATATTCATTTATAACGTCACTTGCTTTCCTGTGATCCACAAATAAGATTGGCAATCTCATATATGTCAAAATATAGCATATTAGCTTACAAAAATAATTCAAAACACAAGGACATCAATGATAATGACAACCTTCAAATTCAAATTTCAACACCTATTCAGGTATAGAACGCAAGGACTCGAGCTCTTTGGCTTTCTCATCCATAAAGCCAAGGTTAGCCATTATCTTTTGACCTGTTGATTCTACTTCAGACCAAATCCAAGGAACTAGATAAGGTGTTGTGATTATGACAATATCACCTACAGATCCATCAAGCAATGGCTTCAGTTTACATTAAATATCAAATCCCACTATTTTTTTTCAAGAAATATGCTTGATACTCTGCATAAAACTATCAAAACCTAGGACTTCTACGAGTTCGTAAAAGTGTTTTATATTCCTCAACTAGGATCACTTTCCTAAGCATATGCTTTTAAAGGTTTGTCCAAAAACATTTCAATCATATCAAGAACTCAAACAACATCAAGAAATCAAAACAATCCGTGCATACAAATTTAGAACCAAACAACCCATGCATGAAAATTCAACATCCAAACTCAAAAACATAAAAATAAAATAAAAATAATAGAACAGCTAACAGTATAACTCAATATTCATATCATCATATACAATTTCCTATCATTCTTCATTCATATTAAACCAGGACAAAATTAAACAAAACAAAAAAAGGCTAACAGCTGAGAATAGCAGCAATGAGAAACAGAGAACAAATAGCAGGAAAAAATGATGGGGACACAATACACATCAAGAAATATAAAACAAGTAACCTTTTTTAAAAAATTAGTAAAATAAGTAACTTAATTTATAAATTATAAAGTTTTTGTATTTTTAGTTCAAATGGTTATTAAAGCTAAAATAACAAAATAATTATATTCTCTCAAAGTTGAGAGGGACTTAACTTTGACGGAGACACAGTGAGTGTGAATCAGCATAACACAATATAATAAAGTAAAAAATAGTAAAGTCAAACATAATTTTGTAAATATTACAAATAGTAACACATTTTTATAATTAATTGAATAAATTACATTTTTCTTGAAAAAAAATCCTCTAGAGGAAGCATCTAGCATAGCCTTGATATGGTTTCATGACCCATGGTAAAAAGTTTGCACGATTTCTCAAGTTTCGATCCCATAGTGGGTGCAATCCTCAAATTAATCTCATGTTACACAATTGAAGGAATTCTAGATAAAACAGAATCAGTATAGCTTTGTGACTCAAAAAGTAGGCTATCCTAAAGGCACGGACAAATTTTTTTAGAGAACTTAAATTTTCTACTCGTCGGTTATGTGCACTTATGCATAAGTTCCAACACCGAGTATCCCCATACCCACTGGGGTGGAATATAGGACCGTACAAATGCAACAATATATATGTTTTTGTTCGAACACATGTGACGATTACTTAGTTAGTCGCCTATGACCAAGTATGCACATTATATTCGGAACCATAGCTATTGTCTTGATAAGAAAAAAATCATCTATATTAGTAGACAACAAAATGTTGGGTTTCGGAGGGACTCACAACAATATTTGCGCAGCGGAATTTAAAATTATTGTAACCCCGAAACCGCCCTAGGATCGATCATGCCAAGAAATCATGTGCCAACGGGTCGTGAGCCTAGAGGATCACACACTTTAAGCAAGGTATAAAGCAAAAGGACTTATAAAGTCAGTATAGTCGCCTTATTTGGCCATCTTGGGGCAGTGCCCTTAAGAAGTAAATTAAGTAAAACTCTCATAAATTATATATACCATCTTCCTAAAAAATGAATAGTGGACATTGATTTTGAAACACATGTTTAAGTCCAATTAATTATAAGGCTTATGTATTGGAGTTATTTAACTCTTAACTCATATTATTTATCACTTTTAATGTTTCTATTTCGTCGTCAAATAATAAAAAACTATTTTTGGTATGTCCTGTATGTCGAGCTTGCAGATAATTTTTAAAAAATAAAAATAAAACAAGACTATTTTTTTATTTAAAAAGACTATCTTTTTTTTAATGTACTAGATGTATTCAAACACTATCCAAATAAAAATATCAGTCACTTCTAATACAAAAATGGAGTTACCATATGTGCTGAAAAATATGAGTACTAATTATAAAGTATATTAATTTTCTTTTCAAGAATGCATTGCTGCATCTTGTAAAATAATTAGGCACAAGTATAATAAATTGTACATAATAATGAATGAATACATTAAAATACGTGTCAATATAAAGGCTTGAATCAAATATTGTCATGTGCAGACCAAGAAAAGTAAACACAAAACCATCGAAACCACTTAGAAAGTATATAAAATCAAATGAGACGGGGAAGATACGAGAAAACCGTTGACCGACTTTTCCACACGTTGCGTGTAGTTGACTGGAATGTTAAACCCAACTTGTATACATGTATATACAGATGGATAGATATTCCTCTGTCACATAATAGAGAAATTGAAAATCTTCTTGTTTCCTCTATAAATTAAACAAGAAAATTCTCACTAATAATTGGATTTAAAGATGGAGGCCTTGTTTATAGTGATACCGGTAATTATGGTTTCGTTGTTTATTATATTTGGTGTTTGCAGATGCTTATTTGGTGAATATAAGAGTTCCGGAGGCGGTGGCGGTGGCGGTGCAGCCCACATGATTCACATCTCCGAGGGAGGTGGACATCATGACACTCATTTCGGCGGCGGCGTGGGAGGAGGATGTGGAGGTGGAGGTGGAGGTGGAGGTGGAGATGGAGGTGGGGGTGGAGGTGGAGGTGGAGATGGAGGTGGAGGTGGAGGTGGAGGAGGAGGTGGAGGTGGAGGTGGCGGTTGTTGACATCTTTGTTGGTTACTCTTCTAAATGGTTATTTGATTGTATGTATATTCTACATTCATATTTAAATAAAACTTACATTTGTATGTGAAAATTCTAATTCTGTTAGTCAGACAAGATGTGAAGAATAATGTTGAAACAATGTTCTTGACAATTTACACAATTATGAGTAAAACAAAGCAAAACTGTAAATAATGACACAAGGAGTGTTTACCCAGTTCGGTGCTAACTCACCTACGTCTGGGGGCACTTTGCCAGTGGA
>JAYMTP010007291.1:0-11142 GCA_036897365.1 Geranium brycei | reverse complement strand
CTAGTAGGTGGTTTAGGCTAAGTTATCTTAACTTGTGTGTTTGTGTGGATACAGATAGAGGGAGGAACTTAAAGTTGCTCCTCATCGCTGATCCGGTTCCTTAAATCAAAGGTATAATCTCTAATTCGGGTTTTCGGGGCAGGAAACATTTATCTTGGCATGATCGATCCTAGGGCGAGTTCGGGGTAACGATATCTATTTAATTCCGCTGCGCATATATTGTTTGAGTCCCTCCGAATCCCAACAATGGTGACTAATTGGGGATTAATCGGTAAATAAATCGGATGGAAGAATTAATCATGAATTATAGAAAATTAATCGAATCGGGAATAAATCGAACAAGTCGGAGATTTTTAAAACACCGCTTCACACACAGTTGCTACTCACGCTCATCTCTTGTACATCACTCTCTCCTTTTCAACTCCAAAACGCCATCAACTTGGATAATTTATACTCAAATTGTTCCAATCAATAGCCAGATTATGTACAAGTTTTTTTATATGATTATATACAATTTTCTCTAAACAAAATGCCTCTGAAACTATTTCTTTTTCTTCTTCTTCTTCATGTAGGTTTGTTTTCATGGATTTATCGCACTTGGTGGATCGTTGAATTGTCCTAGAATATGTTGTTGATTTTTCATGTGGCTGCTATGAAGTTGGAAATGTAGAGAAATAGACTATCAACGACAGCCTTTCTGTGTAAGGGACTTGGACCACCATAGGGCAGTTGAAATAAATCCACCACTGACCTTTCACAATCACAATAGTCCATTCAAATAATGAATGATTAGAGTCTATTAAAAAGTATTGTTCATAAAGTTTTAATATCAAATACACAAATATATTAAATTGTTATAATAAATGAATAAATTATTTTTCTCACAATTTTATAATTCATAAATATTATTATAATAAATTCTTGAAACTAACACATATGTAAAACATTATTGAACACTGTTAATTTATAATTGAATGATTAAAAATAAATTAATTATCAAACAAAGATTTAAATCAATTGATTTATTGATCCAGGGGTTAAACGCTTATCATATAACATTGAAGTTGTATAGTTTGTAATGTACACTGAAATTGTATAATTTTAGTCGTATGAGATATAATATATTATATGTTTAGTGGTGTTTACCGTCTAGAGTGGCCCAAGACTCATAGAACGGTGGTTTTGGTCAACAGAAAATTATTTCCAACTCCAACAACTCAAGACAATGAAAAAAACATTCATGCACCTAAGTCTTAATTAAACAATAGTCGAACGTCATTGGAGATAGGGCCACATTATCGATGATATTTGTTAACGATTATGTAACTCTTGACTCAATTTGAGTTAAAAATATCAATGAAAATTTTATTCATTTTTCAAGATAATTTTGTATGTGAAAAAATATTTGCTTTTGTCAAATACGTGAAGATAAGAGAACGCAGATTTTATTGGTATTTGTATAATTAAGTATTATATATACTGAATTGAATTTATGGAGATTGACCAATATGTTAAATTTTTCCAAGAAGTTGTCAAAAGATGTTATGTTTGTGAATGTTTTGTCTGACAAAATTGAACATGCTCCAATAATTAGTGTACTGCTTCATCATAAAACATGTGAAGTAATTACTTTAAGCTGACTCAATACAACATCATATATGTTAATGGTTTATGCCCAATTTTAAAAATAAATATCCCTAAACAAAATCTCAAGTACGTAAGATCAACTTTAACAAGATTGTCATGACAACTTGGAACTCCAATGAGAATTGTCACATTTGTATTTATCTATTTGGCATGACAACTTGAAACTAAAAATGAGGATTGTCAAAATTGCATTTAGCTATATTTGATATAAGTTGTTGATATTGATATTTGCATCAAAATATGACAATTTAGGTGTGAGATGGATGACGATATAACAACTATGTGAATAATTTTTGTATTTTAGCAATTTGAGTTGGAGTTGCTGTAAACAAATTCTCTAATTTATAACGTTTTCTTTTTCATAAGAAACAAAATAACTTTTTTTTTAAATTTTTGCTTAATGCCCCAATAATTATTGAACAAGCCCTCACCTGGAGGTTACAATCGGGGAAAACTTGAGTTTCATGTTTTTTGTTAGATTAAATTTTTCTGTGTTATTCTCTGATTATATACGAGATATTAGTATTATAAATACTACACTAATGTAATGTAGCCTACCTCGATATCAATCAATTTGATCAACTTTGTATATCAATTCTCCCTAATAAAATTTCTCTATATCATTGTTGCTAATACATTGTTGACAAGCTACATATTTTTTTTATATTCTTATTATTATATTACACTTCGATTTTATAATTGTTTTGTTAACAAATTAGATTGTGGCAGTTTCAAACTAAATAAAAAGTTTTTAACACCAGTAATTTGATCACCAACTAATAAAAGTTAGCTGACGACAAACGATCATGTCCTCAACAAAATAAGTTCATAAGAATACATTTTTTCAAAGTCGAGGGATTTTGAATAGTTAATTATACCCTCAATCCTTATTAATCTTCCATCCCTCCTAAATGAGCGTCCTTTTTAAACCAATATTTGTGTATGGTTAGCTATTTTAAAATGTAGTTTAAGAAAAAAAACTCATGTTAAAATAATGGATTGCATAATAAACCATTATGGAATTTCAAGGACTGTATAATGTGTTTGAGAAATGTAGTATATTTATAATTGTTATTTTAGTTAGTCCTCACTGTCCTCTCTAATTATAAATTAAGAGCTTAATTAACCTTGAGGGGACACCCCAAGTAATTGTAATTAAAAAAAAGAGTTGAATTGAATAATACGTATTTTCACTTGTCAAATGGGACAATTTAGCCTCAATACACACGGCACACGTGGCAACAATTTACAGAATTCCATAACACACGCACGAAATTCCAACTTTAACGGAAGAAAAATGAAGCACTGTGTGTGTCTGTGTGAGTGCTTTCGGCCTTTAAATTGTGCTTTGATGGCGTGACTTGTTTTGGTTTTTGCCACAGCCACAGCCACAACCACAACCACTCAACACATAGAAAATTACAAAAGCAATTGCGAAGCAGAATCAGCAAAATATCTCTTTCCCTCTGCAGAGCCTGACCAGAGCTACACACTCACTTCTCCAAACCAAATTAATTAAATATATTCACGTCCCGACAAGAACACAAAAGAAGAAGCACAGCAATGCTTTTTGTTTTTTGTTTTTTTTTCTCTCTTGTTGGTTTGGTTTCTGGTTCTGGAAATCAATCTGGTCCATGCCAGGCGATGACATTTTCGTGACTCATCAAATCAACCCAATACACCAATCTCTCTCTCCCTCCGTCTCTTCTCTGTTCCTCTTGTCTCCATTTGTTCCTTCACATTTCTTGATAACAGGAGAGTTGGTTTCTCTCTTTCTCTTGGCTTTACCCAGGTGGGTTCCTTGTCTTTTTGGATTATTCACTGTTTTTTGTATTGATTCTTGGGTTTGATGCATATTTTGATCTGGGTTTGGTGGCTGCTTCAGTTTTCTCTTCTTTTTTTTTCAGCTGGATTTTTTTGTTGGTGTGATTTGTTGTGGTTGATTTAATTTCCATGAAATGAAGCAATTTAGTACTTTTGTTTTTTTAGTGGTGAGGACTGAGAGCCCAAGTGGAGTGTTTGGCTGAGATTTTATTTTCTGGGCCCATGTGATAAATGATCTGGTACCAAAATTCTGGCTTCTTTGTTCTATTGAATATTGCTCTTGTTTTGTTTACCACCATTAGAAACAGATCTAGTAGTGTTAATGTTTTTTTTACCATCACAGTTGCTAATTATTATGCAGTATACAATCCGTTAGAGTTTGAATGGTCAATAGAAGCTAACATTTGTGATTATACAGTTAAACTTGGAATCGTTGTTGCTATTAACACTAGGTTCAAAATTTAATTTTCCTCTTCTTTTGGGGATGGGTGGCTTGTTGAATCACGTTTTTATCTGTTGATCAACCATAATTTGTGTGATGATCCTTTTGTTTTCCTCTATTTTTGAAGCAGACTTTATTGTTTTGGAGGAAAAGTTATTCAAAATGATTTTGACACTTTGGTTTGTGCAAGAGCGAAAATCTCAACCATGAGTATGATATGCAAGCATCTTACGGGACAGTGACATTCTATCTCGTGAATGGTCTGAGTTTCATGTCTGTAGTACATTGTGCATGATTTTGATTTATTATGATGTGGTCATTGCCTTTGAATGACCCGAGTCCAGCATTAACCAGGATAAAGAATCAGATTTAAGGATATTAGTTAAGGATTTAATGAACAAATGTGTAATGTCCAGCTTCGTGATGGTGGAAGCACTTGGTATTGATTTGCACATGTAATGTTTGTGATTATATGCTCGAACTTGTTTATGCTTTCAAGAGAACTAGCTAAGAAGATTAAATTTCCTGCACTGAGCACAAACAAGTCTTCTCTGTGGAATGTATGTAGTCTATGACATCTGTGGTAGGATGCTTTCTACTGTAATTGATCTTTGTTTTCCTTATGAGTATGACAAATGATATCGAAATCAAATTACTGATTCAGTTGTTTGTGTTTCCTCGTTATTTGTGGTTGTCAATTGTTTCTGATGTGGCTATGTATGCATATATAGACGTGTAACTGTGATCATGGTATTGATTCTAGCAAAATATTCTCTTATCATCTCTAATGGAGTTTACACGATTGCAGGGTTAGTTCACTTGCCAGATTATACTCAGTCATCATGTTTCGTCTCTGGAGTAATTCTCATCATGAGGAGAATGATGTCACCAAACGCGAGTTAAAGGTAATGGATGATACAAAATGTGTAAATTATACACACTAGCTGGCTTCAACAACATTAACATCTTTTGCCTCTGAGTTATTCATATTTTTGGGAAACCTATTGGATCATTCATGCAAGCAATGATCTGATATCCCTTTATCCAGTTGCAAAGTCACCTTAATATATCACTGTCCCTTTAGCTGTGTTTAGCTTCTAAATCTTCCATTGCCATTTCAGTTATATTGAGGGCTAGCCATGACATATTTTTTTATTGACATTGCGGGGAAAGTTTATATGATCATCAATTTGGATGCTAGCTATTATTATTTAGGCATTTTTTTTTTTGCTCAAAAAGATCTTACAGTGTGGGGTTAAAGTGTATACCTTTGGCAGGTCCTTATGAATTTGATGCATAAATTTACATATGCAGATCAATGAACTCAAGGCTGCAATTGGACCACTATCTGGACGCAATTCACAGTACTGCTCTGATGCATGCTTTAAGAGATACTTGGAGGCCAGGAACTGGAATATTGACAAATCAAAGAAAATGCTGGATGAGACACTCAAGTGGAGATCAACATTTAAACCCGAGGAAATTCGTTGGGTAAGTTGGGTCATTGCAACTGGTTTTACTTTTTCTAGTTTGTATTTTATACTTGTAGGAGGTACAGTCTTGCTTGTACTGAACATGTTTTACTGGCGTGTCCTTGATTTGTGAAGATAAAGAAGAAGAGTACTGAACATTCATATGTAGCATTTGAGTCTTTGAATTTACTGGTTTATGGCCGTCAATTTCTTGCCATCTTCCCTGAAATTTAAGTTATTTTAGGATCTGTCTCTGTACTTTTGAGGAAGGGATGGACACGGATTGGTTCAACTGGCGTGTTGTATTTGAGAAATTTCGGAGGCTATGGACATAGTTTTTTTCTTCCTTTTGGAGACTGCATAGCTTTTGTTACTATCCCTTATGTGTCAAATGACGCACTAACGCACTTACTATGATATACTGTAGTGCTGGAATATATAGAGATATACCTATGATGGAGCAGCTGATGTGCATATTTTCTCTTTGCACCGTCTAAATTCATGAACTGTTTTCATTTGATTAAGCTCTTTTTTTATTAAGCTTTTTTAAGCTTTATTTGTCAATGCCCATGCTTTCTTCAGCAAGTCATCATGTACAAAATTACAAATTCGCGCCTAACCATGCAAAATGGCATTGTTTTTCAGAATCAAGTTGCAGTTGAAGGCGAGACTGGAAAAATATACCGGGCAAATTTTCACGACCGATTTGGCAGGACTGTTCTCATCCTGAGACCGGGTATGCAGGTATATAATATACTGATACATGCTTCGTTTCTCTTTCGTCCCCCCCTTTAAAAGGGTTTTCAGTTCACGTATTTTCCATGTTACAGAACACGACATCACTGGATAACCAGATGCGTCATCTGGTCTACCTCATTGAAAATGCCATCCTTAACCTTGCGGAGGGGCAAGAGCAAATGTCATGGTTGATAGACTTCACCGGGTGGACGCTCAGCACCAATGTCCCCATCAAATCTGCCCGAGATACGATCAATATTCTGCAGAACCACTACCCCGAGAGGCTAGCCGTAGCGTTCCTCTACAACCCCCCACGAATTTTCGAAGCATTTTGGAAGGTAATGCACATTATGATACATAGTTGTAAATCTTAACTGAGCAAGCAAAGGTTGGTTAACAGTTTTCACGTTCAAGCAGATTGTGAAGTACTTCTTGGATGCCAAAACATTTGCCAAAGTGAAATTTGTGTACCCGAAGAACAAAGAGAGTGTGGAACTGATGAGAACCTACTTTGACGAGGAAAATCTTCCCACTGAGTTTGGAGGGAAAGCTACGTTGAACTATAACCACGAGGAATTTTCAGCGCTGATGACTCGAGATGATGCAAAAACTGTCGCCTTGTGGGGACTTGACGGCAAGTCCCAGCATCTAGGTGGCAGCAATGGGCATTGTGGAGCAGAAGTAGCACCAGAGCCCCTTGCTCCGCCTGCCAGGCCCGCCTGAGCTATACCATTTTGCCTTTCGGTCAAGTCTAGCAGAAACAATCCTATCTAATTATATCTGCAGTATCTATCCTTTCTATACGGGAATGTGATCTGAACTAAGTAAACTAGATCTCCTAATCTAATTGACATCGTCTATAGCTTGTAACTTGTATAAGCAAATGTTATGGACGGTTGATGCTCTAATTATGTCTAAATTTAGAACTGTAATGGCTAGCAAAACCAACAGGTTTCATGTGCGTTAAAACACAGCATCAAACTGTGATGCGGGCTAAATAATTGTGTTTGCTTATAGATGTTACAGTGCTCAGTTTCAGGTTTATCCATAAACAAAGCAAGTTGTACTTCAAAGAAGACGATCCCAGAAACAGTTGTTCACATGAAAAAGAAAACGTAATATTGAAGCTTCATATGCTTATAGTATAATCGTGAGATTCCGAGGAGCTCCTGTTAGAACCAGGTATGGTACGTCAACAATCTATAATTTGCGAACTACTGAAGTATAAAAAAAGGGAGGTGAACAGGACTGTGTCGTGGTAGGAATGAGACCACCGACTTGAAAATAGATTTTTCAGATGTGGAGTAATTGTTTTAACGCTTTTCATTCAAATGCAAACATGAATATCTGTAACGATTTTGTGTCTAAGAAAAGAAAAACTTGAAATTCAAAATACATATTTTTATATGATACAAAACTTTGTTTTAGCGCAGACGGCTGCGGGCGCATGCGTGCACGTGTGTGACAGAGCCCGGACTCAAGTCTCCAACGAAAGTGAACATCTTATTAAAATAAAAAATGAAAAGTAAAGCAATATAAACCCTCTACAAAAAAATCACAACTATTCATTAGTACTTTAGACAACAATACAAAGTTAAACTATTTATCTAGCAATCCTCCGTAAACAGCTTGCAAGGAAAAGAAACTTGAGTTGATTCTCAACGAACGTAACAACTTATTTTAATTAAATGAATTTTATCTTGAATTTATTTTACTTTGGTTGAGACCTCCATAATTGACGAGGTAAAAGTCGAAGATAATAAATTTGGGGCTTTTAATCCACTAGCAATGTATCGGTCTCAAATAATACAGCGAAAATATTTTTTGAACCCAAGAGAAACACTCATCAAATCGATTGTATGAATTGTACATGTCACGTAGATCAGAAAAACAGTAAACTAATAAATTTGAGAAAAAATCTAATAGCAAAAGAGATTTAATGGGATTGTGGAGGAGTTACATGGTAAAGTGATCGACAACCATTCATAAACAGTGTTTCAAACAACAGGGAGACAACGGAAATTCTTAGACTACCCAACATTCCCTCTCGGACGATAGAGAGACTAATTGTATTAGATAACCTAACTATCTCTAGTATAGATTCAATACATTAGAAAGCATTAAGATCATAGAATTCGGTTCTTGTAACCTATGACTATTGTATTTGTGTTAACCCCATTATCCACCGTTAGAGTTTAAATCAAGAATTCTAATCAATTTAGTTCCATTTATAAATCTTAACTATAGATTCTAGCATGAATCAAGCACGTCAGAAGCCCAACTCACCTATAAACTCAAGTTGATAGGTGGAGGTCTAGAGTATTATTTAGGGTAAAATACACCTAGCCACACCCAAGTTTAGTCAAAAGACACCTAACTACACCCATTTTTAAAAGTGGACATCTAGCCCACTGAAATATCGAAAACGAACATATAGCAAAACTCTGTCTATTTTTACCGTCTAATTTGATCACGTGACTGCACGTGGAGAAATTAATTTTCGTAAATACGAAAATACCCTTTTGGGTGTATTGAACATTATAGTTCAGTTTGTCGACAGTGTTGTCAACATTCGCGAGAGGGTTGCTGAAATCGGAGACAGAGCTCAGATCGGCGACGGAGATTAGATCGGCGATTGTGGAGGATGGTGTGTGCGACTGTGGAGCGCAAGCTCCGGTTCGAACTTCGAGAACTGTCTAGATACTAGGTAGACGATTCATCGGGTGTGGAAAGTTTAGGGTAAGAGTTAATTTCCGAACATTGTGTCAACTACTAGGTAGTGCCGATATGGGGATTTCAAGTCAAGAATTTGGGGATTTCAGGTCACAATTTGTGGATTTTAGGTTTAAAATTGGGGATTTTAGGTCAAAATTTGAGGATTTTCAGAAAGTAAGTTGTTGCAGAAGATTTTTAGAAAATTTGGGGATTTGATGTCAAGTTTTGGGGATTCCTTGCTAGAATTTGGGGATTTTAGGTCAAATATTGGGGATTTTTAGAAATTAAGTTGTTGTAGTAGATTTTTAGAAAAATTGGGGATTATCAATCAACCTGTGACAGTTTGTATCAATATTTTAGTGATTTTACGTTTGGAAAATGGAAATTGATGATGAAAATTGGTATGTAGCAGGGTGTATCAAAGTGTAAGTTCTTCCGATGGATTGATGCAGAGACGTGTGTTTATGGGAAGAGAGTATTACCAGGCTTGTATGAGAGAACAAGGTGCAATGAAGAAACCATTCGAACTGTGGATGAGGAAAATCCGTGGTTAACTCAAGAGAAAGCATTACCCGAGAGGAGGTGTTTGGAGTTGAATAGGGAGGTCAAAAAAATACAGCAGAGGATGGCTGAATTACAGATTGAATGTGAGAAGCTTAGGAAAAGTAATGGAGTTTATCACAAAACATTTGTGTTTATTGTACTTGTAGTTGTTATCACAATTTATGTTAATTGTGTATGAATTTTAGTGATTGGAAGGAAGTTTTGAATTGTGTAAAAAATAAATTATGCATTGTGCTTGTAGTTGTTATGACAATGCATTAAGCAATGGATTAAGAATTGTTGATTTCCAATGTGTGAATTATGAAATGGATTTTGATTTGTTGAATAAATTGAATGTGCATTTGGTGTGATTGTGTATGAATTTTTAGAAAAAATTGGGCAGGACTGGTCTGTATTTATTGAGTCTGAACCTGTCCAGAAAAAAAAATTCAAGGCACCAAAGGCCAATATTAACCAACAAAACAAGGCAGCAAATTCTGTAATTGAAATCAGATTTCTCACAATCAACCAACAAAACAAGTTTGAGAGGCACCAAAGGCCAACCATACACTTAAGAAGTCTAACAAAAGGCACCAAATGGCCAATATTAAAATGCCAAGTCTGAAACCAAAAGAGAAAAGTGAGAATCTAATGTCTCATCAGTAAGGGCAGCAAGTGGACACCTTTTGACATTTAATACAGTAGCTACAATCCCAAAAAACAGACAAAGAAAGCGCACTCATGTGCATCACTTTGGAAACCCCACAAAAACCTAGTTGTGCCTACATCTTCATGTCTTTAATTCAGTGGTTGTGGATAGGAAGACCTTATCTCCACAAATGTTTTCTTCTTCCTTGCTCCATCTTCAATAGAATGTGCTCCTTGCTGGTGGCTTGAAGCAAATTTCTTCTGCACACAAGGTAAGTTGTCATTTCCAGCAGGAACTTCAACCTCGACCTCTTCCCTCTCACTGTCTTGTGTACTTCCTCTCATCCTTGTACCTCTTTTTCCCCATCTCAATACCTCTCCATATCATACACTTGTTTCTTCGTGTATATCAACGTAAACCATGTCTACAACTTTAATGATTTTCCCACAAGCTAGTTCTTCCATTCCATAACCTGCTTGTTTACAACCATCCAACTCCTCTTTGGACATATAATTGAACTCACATTTTGATTTTCCCTCTTTTTTTAACTGTTTTTTCTTTCCCTTCTCATAAATAATCTCCCCTAATGGAGAAGACAAGGGTATGGGTCCATCTCCATTCACTACGTATATTGGTATTGCTTGATCAAATTTGTACAAAATAAAAATTTGTTCAAACACCTTATCATCTGCCAATTCTTGGGGAATCCCAATACATTTTGGAATCGGCTTCATACCCTAATTTTTGTATCATGCTCAACATCTTTATAATTGAACAACTATCTTCTCTAAACCCCATTAACTCTACAGAACCCCCAACATATTTCATATTGTGTCTCACAAATTCACCCCCACGGTGCACCTCAAAATACCTAATGTCAGGTTCAGGTGGAGCTTCATTCACACACCATGATTTTTTGTTTTTCCAGCATAATCAATGCAATACTAACTTCAAACTTCACATAAGCACAATTTCAGAATTAAAAAACCTAAATCCTAATTCTTTTAAACGAAACCCTAAGATGCATACTATTCACATGCACACACTTCTCTCAACGAATCCTACAAATTTAAGCCAATCAACTACACAATATACAAGTGATTTTAGGTTTA
>JAYMTP010007290.1:0-11144 GCA_036897365.1 Geranium brycei | reverse complement strand
GTACCATGGATAACATGTTGTTATATACTGTATAACCAGTCTGCAACACATAAAACGATTATCCACTTTCAGAGGTTTGTGTATGACTGTCATACTATCTATGTACCATGTATAACATGCTGTCATATATTTTATAACCAGCTTAATTAGATAATGTTGAACAACACATGAAATGCTGAATGATCGCTCTTTGGATCTAGCCTATTTTTAGTGTGAATCGTTGAATGATCGCGTTTTAAATGCGCCTATTTTTAGTGAGAATCGCTGAATAATCGCGCTTTAAATGCGCGATCGCAATGACGAGCGTGTCCTCAGCTCTCTGTCTATTTGTGAGTAACAGGGTTAGTGAACCGCTCCGCCACTTGTCGCTTGATCATCGCTCGAGAAAAAATGGATGGGCAGATGAGAGTTTGGACGTTTGAACGTTTTGTTGTAGTTTGTAGCCAAGTGTTCCCTATACATATATATATATATTCACTTTTATTTGTAAATTTTAAATTTGGAATGAATTCAATCCTAATCCTAGTAAAATATATGATTTCTTCGGTTTGTAACCATATGCGTTAGGAGAAAAAACTCCTTCGCATGTTCCCTAGTGATAATTCCACACGGACAAGTAGAGCAATGTATTGAAACCAAATACAATTATGATTAGTAATGGGTTGTGATTATAAATTTCTCTCACGGATCACATCAACAGTCCCCGAAACAAACAAATTTAATCCCAATTGTCCGATACCCAAGTGAGAAAATTATTCATCGGTTTGTGGAGAAGATGAAGACGAAGGAGTGTTTTGTTAAGATCGATCTGAAGAAAATGGACGAGCAGCTCGACCGTGTTTGGTCAATGACTAAGACCGTCAAGCCCCTGGGCGGCGGCCTCGCCACTTTCTCCGCCGTCTCCATCACGGGGATCGGCTTCAGGAAGCAGAGGCAGGACTGGGAGCTCGACCCCTCCAAGCTCCTCGTCAACGCCGTCCTCGCGCGTGGCACCTTCGGAACCGTCCACCGTGGCATCTACGACGGCCAGGATGTCGCCGGTGAGTTAACTTACTTCCCTCCCTCACCCGCCTGTTACTTTAGCGCGTTCACATCTACCTTGACCTGTTTGTTGCTTCGTTTGATTTAGTTCTGCTTTTTCTAGTACTAGGTTGTTGGCGGCATTGGCAAAATATAATTCACCCATAAAAAAAGGCTAATTTGTACTTGTTTTAGTTACTAGGCAATGTAGTGAGTTGTGCTCAGTTTGCTGCTCTCTGGTCTTTAAATTAGCAAAATTCTTCGGGTTTATCGCGGTAGATTAAGGATAATCATCATGTTTAATAGAATTCTCGGTCTTTAAATTAGCAAAATATAATCATCATGTCTGTTCTCTAGAGTAATTATTATTACTATCTTAATTCCAAATAAATTTAGATGCAAATGGTACATTGTGAACTTTTGTTGTGCTTCTGTTCTGTTTTTTTTTCATTCGAATTTCACTGATGTTCTGTTTTTTCTGTTGATCATTAGTTAAGCTGCTAGACTGGGGCGAAGAGGGACAGAGAACAGAAGCTGAGACAACGTCGCTAAGGTCAGCGTTTAGGAAAGAAGTTTTCGTGTGGCATAAGCTCGATCACCCTAATGTTACCAAGGTTAGTTCTTCAACTTTTTTTCAGAGTTTATGGATTTCATATTGTGGTATTGAAGTAATTTTTGCTTGTGTTGGATTTGTAGTTCATAGGCGCGACAATGGGTGCGTCGAGGCTACATTTACAAACCGAGAAGGGTCAAATCGCCATGCCAAACAACATCTGCTGTGTCGTCGTGGAATATTTACCGGGAGGCACTCTGAAGTCTTACCTCATAAAGCACAAGAGAAGGAAGCTACCTTTCAAAGTTGCCGTGGAACTCGCGCTTGATCTCGCCAGAGGGTACGAACGAGACTTTTGAATTATTTGCTTAGTGTCGTTGACATGCGATTTTTGATTCCTCTAGACCTTGCACACCAATATTTTTCCATTGCAGGTTGAGTTACCTTCACATGAAAAAGATTGTTCACAGGGATGTGAAGACAGAGAACATTTTATTGGACAAGACACGTAAAGTAAAAATTGCCGATTTTGGGGAGGCTCGCGTCGAGGATTCAAATCCTAACGACATGACTGGAGTGACCGGAACGCTCGGCTACATGGCTCCTGAGGTAAAAACAGATTATATATACATGCTCATTATGATTTATGACCTTGTCAACATTGTTAAGAGAATTTTTGCCTAATGTGAGAACAATGCTCTAAAAATCCCCTATTAGTCCAATTAGTCCCTTCCAGAGTCCCTATTCGCCCGACTAGCGCCTAACATTTTTAGAACACTGTGTGGAGGTACTTCAAAAACCATTAAAAGAAAGACAAGCGTTGTAGTTCTATTATTAGGAGAGGAGGTTAAATTTTAAAAGCGCCCTTTAAGCTTTGATTTATGCAATGCTGCGATAGGTAGTTGATATTTTCTATTTTTGATCGGGATTGATCATTTAATTTATGCAATGTCGGTTTGGTTTCAGGTTCTCAATGGCAAACCATACAACAGAAAGTGCAACGTGTACAGTTTCGGGATCTGTTTGTGGGAGATATACTGCTGCGACATGCCATTTCCCGACCTCAGCTTCTCAGAAGTCACATCAGCCATAGCTTGCCATGTACATTATCTTTACTTACCCGTCTTCGTTCATCTTCTATAGTTAGTGAAATTCAATGTAACGAATCGTCTTTCATTTATTGAATTACAGAACATGAGGCCAGAGATTCCGGAATGCTGCCCAAGCGCGCTAGCCAATGTGATGAAGCGATGCTGGGATGCAACGCCTGAGAAGCGGCCTGAGATGGGCGAGGTGGTTGCAATGCTGGAGGCCATTGACACATCGAGAGGCGGGGGGATGATGCCAGAGGACCGGCAGCCGGGTTGTGTATGGTTCCCAAGGCGTCGAGGGCTTTGAAGAATTGGATCAATGATCAAATCTGTATTTATGATAGATTTATATAGGAAATTTAGGGTCTGTGAAGTCTTTTTTTCTTTCTGAGACCATTTTAGAGCTGTGAACTGGTTTTTCTCATATATGTATTTAGGTTTTGGCTTTCTTTGGATGTTAGTTGTTTCTCTGTTTGTCTTTACATATATTTGCCAATGAAATGGTTAGGCAACAAAAACTTTAAGTTTCTTAAAGTAATGTCTATATACTTTGTAAACTAAAATAATTGTGTTTTAGGGTTTAAAATACATTCTTACAAATTGTAAAATCCACTGAAATCTACACCAATGCTGTAAACAATGCTAGCCTAGCGAAAAGTGCTTTCTGGAAAATAATTAAGAATTAGTAAGAAATTAATCTGAAAATAAATTAAATGTAATGATTAATTGAGAATTAACAAAAATTATTCAGAAATTAGTCGAGAATTAATTGCGAACAAATCCAAGATTTTTAGAATACTAATCTACACCATACAAAAATGTTAAAATGAAATCGATCATAAAAAGAAATAATTTATATCCATATATGTTTGCAATAAATCTTTCAGAACAATCATGATCAAGTAAATTAATTAAAGCTCCCTCACCAGGAGGGCAGGAACAGATCCAACGTCAACTGGATCAGTCTAGCTATTATGGTCATGGGGACCATTTTATTGATTAACATTAATTAATGAATAAAAGAAAGATGCAAAAAAACTCATCAAATCCACTTCAATAATATTTATGGCTAATGAAAATGATTTTTCCCATAAATATGATGCTCAAACTACCCATTCTTATTTCACATCTGTTCTGATCCAAATCCATTGTTAGTTTACTATTCCAAACCAAACAAAAATCTGAATATTGACTTGTTTTAGGAATCTTTAACAAAATATATATCATAGATTCATAGTACAGTTATAACAGGAAATATTGATAATCACACAAGATAATTATAAAAATAATATAAATTTCTTGTATGATAAATTCAGATATTTCTATTGAACAAATAAGATATTTTATTCTCTCACCTCTAAAAGTGACCAATCACCTACACATCTCCAAATAGCACCAAAACTCCTGAAAAAAATGGCACATCCCTTTTCATGGAAACAAGAATAGCTTGAACAACATCAAATTTCATTACAAGTATACAAAAATCACACTGTAAAGTCCAATCAGCTCTTGAAAAAAAACAGAGCAAATTTCAGACAACCCAGTTACTAAAATCAATCTATATACACTTCTACCCGAAAAGATTGTATTTTTAGTTTTTACCCTCAAATTCACCATACATGAACAGACCGTTCTTGCCGACGAACCGGTCCTCGACCCGAGCTCGATTCTTGAAATTTATGCAGAACCTTGATCAAGGACCGAGCTTTCTTGCTCGCGTGAGCTGTGCCTTCCGTTATAAGCGAGTACAGAGAGGTCATGAGTAAAGGGTCATTGCCCAGAACGTCAATAACCTCGGCGCCGCCATTGACGCAGAGAGAGAGCAAGATCGAAGCGCAATGCTCCTTCCCGGCGCGGGAGGTCGAGGAGCGAAGATTCGCTTTGATTCGAGACAGAGCCGATGTCTGAAGAATCTGGAACGCCCCGTCGACCCTGTCGGCAAGGGTCGCGAGAACGGCGAGGGCGTCGGAGACGAGGTCGGGCTTGTCGGAGGAACCCACGATGTCGACGAGGAACGGAACTGCTCCGGCGGCGAGGACCCTGTCGTGGTTCCTCGGAAACATCAAGAGCCCGAAAATCGCCACAATGGCGTTTTTCTTGCCGCACACGGTACCGTTTTTTAGAAGCCACGTCAGCGCCGGGATCGCCTCCGGCGATTCCCCGATCATTTGCCGGTACCATTTCACGGCGGAGAGGTAAAAAACCGTCGCCGCGGCGATTTGCTTTGCCTCCAGGGTGAGCCCGTTTTGGAGCACCGACAGGATCGGCTCCAACCCGCCGCTCTCGACGATGACCCTCTTCCCCGTAGCGTGCTTCGATAGCTTCAGCAGGGCGGCGATGGCGTTTTCTTGCGCCCCCGACTCGCCGGACAAAAGATCTAAAAGGGGAATTATAGTGCCGGCTCTGATCAAGCAGCAACGGTTGAAAATGTTGGCTTTGGCGAGGAGGCGAACCTCGTACGCCGCCTTCTTCTTCTCCGGCGGAGATCCGAACACGAGCCGCCTCGCGAGGTGGCCGGAGAGGGATCTCGCGGCGGAGGCGGCGGCGGGGCTCCCCGGGGAGATCGTGCCGGTGATGTCGCGGGTTTGGGTCTTGGATTTGGAGATGGAGATGTGATTGTCGGCGCAGAACTGGTGGATGAGGTTGCGGAGGGTTGTGTTTGGGACTAGGTCGGTGGTTTTGAGCCTCTCCCCTGTTTTGGGGCATGTGGAATTTCCGGCTTTGAGCCATTTCTGGATCGAGGACCGGTCGTAGGTCTGGCCGGTCGAGACCGTGACCGGGTCGGTCATGAGCTCGAGCGAGATCGGGCACCGGAAATCCTCCGGGTTTAGCGAGATACTCGACTCCACGCTGCACCGGCCCTCGGTCCGGTCATCGAAATCGAGAGGAAGAGTCTCAAACACAACGCCTCTGCAGTAGCTCATGAACCCAATCAGGCTGCTTAAAAACGGAGCCTCTCTGTCTTCATGACCAATTTCACCTTCCAAGAACTTGATCTCGTTATTGCACCCGGTCCAGCTCCGGATCTCGAGGTAATCGAGGACCCATTTCATGAATCTCCGATCCGGTTCGATCCCCTTCTCAAACTGGTCCAGGATCGACCGGACCTGGTCCGCGGCTCGCTCGTCGTCCCGGTGGAGCTCGAATTTGGCCTTCCGGGCTTGCCTGGCCACCAACTCGACCAGTTCACCGATTTCGGCCCCGACGCCGATCTGATTCACCGGCAAAACGTCGAGCGCGGTGGCGATCGATCGAATTAAGGTTCGGAACTGGGTCGAGACGAATTGGGACTTCATCAGAATCCAAATCCTCGCCCCCTCTTTAGCGCAGTCCTCGAGAAGGAACTGGATTTTCTGGAAAGCCAGGTGGAGCTCCGAGAAGCAGAGCACGGCGGTGACCGGAAGCGGAAGCTCCCGGTCCTGAATCTCCTCGAACAACATCAGGAGGATCGAAATTTGTCTGCTCGCCTCTCTCACATTCCTCCTCTGCGTCGGGAAGAATCTTGAGCCGTATTCGACTATGCTCCTCGAAATTGAAATTAAAGAAACGAGAAGGGTCGCCGGAGAAATCCCCTCGCAGGGCCGGACAGCCGGAGATTGCAGAATCCGGCGACCGGACTCATCGGAGCTCTGAATCATATCAATTTAGATTGCTGATGTTTATTCGTTTTCTTGAGGAGTTATTACAGTTAACAAATGAACCAAAAAAACTTATATTTATAGGCGAGGAGGGGGACACGTGGCGGTCGCGCGTGAACCGGGTCGAGATCGCGACCGGGGAGATGTATTTGGCGGTACATTTTGGGAACACGCGTCGGGAGGGGCACGTGGCGAGATCCGGTTGGGTCAAGGTTGGTTCCTGGATCGTGGGTTCGAAACACTTGGATACAAGCGTCGGGTCGTACGGACAAGACTTGGAGGATAGTGAAGTGACGGGTGGTGGGACCCGCAAACCGACCAGGCACACGTGGAGCCTCACGTGATGGACATGTCGGCTTGGGCAGTGGAGATGTCATAGACTCATAGTATCCGAAGCTAACGCAATCTAAGCTTTTATATTTTATATTTTTTATATAATAATATTTTTAATTACGTAAAAAAGCAATAAAATTGGATCACATTAATTAATGATAATAATTTCTACACAGATGATGAGGTGGCAGTTAGGTGTGAGTTGAGTGAACAACGATCTCTCCTTCATATCCATCCACACGTTATCTAATAAGAAAATAATAATAATTATTATTGCTGATTTTTCTTAGACACGTAATTAATTGCATGAAAAATATGGCAGCCGACACGTGGACCAATGGGGGTGCGACTAGTCGCCCGCGTTTGATATCTCAGCATTCACAATAGACCGAAAATGTTTGATTAATTAAGTTAATGATTAGTTAAGAGTTTGTGTCAACAACACAACAGCTCTAGTCCCTTGGTCATTGTTTTTTTTTAATATCCCTTGGTTGTTGTTAATTCCTTATATGATTATTGATTAATCTTTTTTAATGTGTCTAAATTGTCGGCTCACCTTTTAAGTATAATTCATTCATCAACTCTATAATTAGTTCACTTAACCATTATCCATTTAGTTACATAATCGATCATAAAAATTCGGATAAAAACTTGTGCACATGATAATTACAAATTGCAAGTTGCCGTGAACTTTGTTATTAATTTTTATTTTTGTAAAAAGTAAATGTTAACGAAACTATTTTTGCAAATTGTGTGTATATGTCTTGAAGATGGTGAAAATAACCTTCAAGTCTTTTTTAGAATTTAAATTAAAAAAATATTGACTCGAGTTCATTGGTCTGTTTTTATTCTCTCACACGATATTGATATTCTTCTGTGAGATTTTAAATCTACACAAATTTCAAGTTAAGAGAAAAACTGAAGAGAAGTCATGAGTTGTATAACAAAACTAACTTCTATAAAATAGTATCGACTTTCAGTTTGATTGATCTTAAAATTCATAAGCCTTCTGGTTTGTGGATTCTCCAAAAAACTTCTAATATTATCTTTGGTGTTTCTTCCCTCACATATCGATTGGCTAAAATGTAATATAAATGAATTCTCTTTTCAAAATCCTAGGACAATGGAGGTGTACCTTTGCTTTTGAAGTAGAGTTGATGATAAGAAAAAATAAGACTCAAATTCATATAAGTATCGACTTTTAACAATGAACTATACTTAAGTAAAGTCGTACATTTAGAGATACCCAATTTGAATTTGAAGTCGTGGAAGTCCCCTGTACCCATGTTTAAGTAATTTGAACCAAAACCAAAGTTATGATACCTTCAAATGTACTTTTCTAGTTAAGTATGGTTAAGTGTCAAACATTGGTAATTAGATGTACTTAAGTTTCATTTTCACAATATATGATGTCAAGCCTCCAACATTGAGATCAAGTGGCTACCCCTATAAACATATACTATTTACTTAATTCCAAAATTTTCAATACACAGTTGATTTAATGTTCCTTCAAAAATATCCCGCTGGCTGGCAGAAAGTACACTTGGTACGGTCCCTGCTCGAGATCGAGCCGCTTAGACAGGTTTCTTCTCTCAGTATCCATGATGGATCACTTGGAAAACCGGACACAGGAGGCATTGCCGAGGACAATCTCAGACCACTGCCCAATCCTCCTCCACAACCCGCTCTTGGAATGCTCCTTTAAACCCATGGTCTCGGCTGCGTGGAACGCAAGCCCGGTCCAGGAACTCCCCCATATCACCTTGTGGTTAAAGCTCAAGTCTCTGCGTCAAACCATTAAGCAGTGGAACAAAGACACTCTTCAGAATGTGGATACCACAAAGATATGTTCTCAATAGTGTAAGAAAAGAAGAGTTCCATTTTTATGGAGACAAAAGTAAGAGAAAGCATACACAAATTCCAGCGAGTCCACAGGACTACTAAGAAGGTTTCCGCTAGGCTGCTGTGGCATTGTGCTTCGTGAACCTCATTTGAACACCTCCAAGTTTGTATTCTCCCTGGCACAGGGCATAAAATGAGACACATTGCACTCTTTATAAAGAAGAAAAAGAATCTTCGAATATGTAAACTCCATGCTAGTGGTACATAAATTGAAGCTTTATTTGATCAATTACAGCACGCGCGATGTATCCAAGAACAACAACCAAATCAAAAAGGGCCTCAAAGAAGACATAATTGTTAACCTGAGAATGTCCAAGAAACATTGCTAGTGAATTCAAGTAACAAGAGACCGGCACATGGGGCAGACATTGGTGATACGGAGCCACGGGACAAGGCAATCAGTGTGAAAGCAATGGCAACAGCCCAACTTCACAACTCTATCTCCCTCAATCAACCGATCCAGACAAATGGCACAGTCGGTATCATTGAAGCACTGATCAGTAAGAGACCACCAGAACGTGTCGAACCCAAAACGCCCTCGCGCAGGTCCGTAATAAGCCTCTCTCGCTTCTCGCATCGCCTCGGGCGACACGGATACCGCATTAAAGCTAGGGCTCCCCAGCCACCCCTCCCGAGCGAGGTCCAGACAGAAGTAGCCAACGGAATCGGGCTTGGAATCAAAATCACGAAGCCGCCGAACAGAATCTCCAGAAGAAAAGAAGAGAATGATGGTGGATTTCAATGCTCTATGGGACAAGCCGTCCCCGAGGTTAACGTGAAGTGCGAATCTGGCGCAATCTGTGAACTCGTGAGGCCTGAACACCAGATGATCTTCTCCAATCGGTCCCGAATCAGATTCGTATCGGAAACGGGCGCTGATGATCGGCTGGCCGGTTGGATCGGGAAGAACCTGACGAACATCGTCGTCTTCCTCAGGATCTGCCTCTCGCAGTGTGAATCTGAAACGCACTCCACCTTCAATCTCCAATGCCACAGCTCCACTCTCAGACACCGTTATCGCCATCACAAACCCTAAACCCTAGACTGAATCTGATCGTCACTCCCATCTCTATATCTCTGTATATTTATTCAGTTCAGTGCACACTCCTTGTTCATTCAAAATTAGGATTACCGATTCAAGTAGGTAGAGGCCCACATATCCATGAGTAGGCCCACATATATGGTCCATTTACATCACATCAAGCCCATACATCTAAAGCCCAAAATTTGCCAAGTTTAATTTTGTAATCCAAAATCTGTTTTTTTACTGTATGAAATTGCAAACAGAACATTACACATGAAAATTCCGATGCATATCTAGCGACAACCTGACTATGAAACTAGAAAAATCATGACTCCAATGACCTGCTCAATAACATAACATCTACTCCAGTCCCCAGATGATCATATCACATTCTGGCTCAACCTCCACCTCCAATCATTTAATTAGCACCCCTTTCCATTTTCTTCGGCTTCCACTGCTTGTTCCTTCATGAATATACACTATTTGTGATCAGAAATCAATTAAAGATAGAAATAGAAAGAAACCACATTGCAATCTCTACCTGGATCTTTGCCAAGTCCAGTACCTCCTCCTTTGTAAGATTGTAGAAGCTTCCTATGACTTGTTTCCGAAATCGTCTAATTTCGTCAATGTCCTCAAGAAAGAATGTGAAAATCCCAGGCCTCTCATGCTTTAATCGAATGCTTGCGTCCGACACCTACAGTGAGAGAACAATGCACTTACATTAGAATCGCAATCAAGAATTCAGAAATTTACACACATGATCATGAAAGATGGTTTATTACCGTTTCCTCCGTGTCCATAGCTTCGGCCACTCTTTCCATTCGATGAACCATTTTTTTCTTATCCTCAATCGAATAATCATTGTTTTCAGGTATCAAGAACAAACTTGGCTGACGTGAAGAACTTGAAGAACGTGAGGATGAATCTGTAAAACCAAAAGAAAGAAAATGGGTGAATGGGTGGAAATAAACCCAAGAAAAGAGAAATGGAGATCGGTAAACCCAAGAAACGAGAAATGGAGATCGGTAAACCCAAGAAGAAGAAGAAGAAGAAGAAGAAGAAGAAGAAAACATCCATACCGTCGCCGTGCTTGGTCCGCTTGGGATTGGGGGCGGTTGAATCCGTCATCGTTATTGATCTCTCGGCCGGAGAAGGGTCGGTACCGTCATCGTGAAGGATGACCCGTGCTTTACGCTTGTGGGATCGTTGAAGCACCGGTCTTGCCGCCGCCGGAGCAGTGACCTTTCTTCCCGGGAACATACTCGGGACGACAAGATCTCGACTTCAATGGGTGTGGCGATACTAGAATTGTGAGCGCGATGACCTTATAAATAGTGATTATGGATATTTAAATCATGTACGGGACTCCTTCAAAAAAATGTACGGGACTAATAACGGTTTTTAAGTTTCCATGTCATGGGATGTGATCTACAAAAAAAATTTATCTTACAATATTGTTTTTTCAATAAATCTTGTTCAAGAAATGAGACCTTATATTGTTATGGCATTGATTTTTTATTTAAAACAGAACCATCCGATTTAGATAAAACTAAAAATATAGCATACTCAAAATCCAGCCA
>JAYMTP010007289.1:0-11145 GCA_036897365.1 Geranium brycei | reverse complement strand
TGTAGTAGGCTACAACGTGAGGGGGAGTGTTGAAGTAGAGACCCATGCATACGAGGCGTGAAGGGAAATAAGCTCCACGTGTACAAACATGAGAGGGAGAAGTCCCACATTGAAATAATATGAAATCAAATAGTTGTATATAAAGGGTATGGTCAAACCCAACAACCCAGTTTTACAGAACCGTCAAAAGATCTTCAATTATAGCTTAAGCTTTTAATCGAGTTGATTCTTTAGTACATGTCTTGAAAGATAATATATAAATCTTGAAATTTATTTTTTGAGATTACAATAACACCCTTCTTACCCATTAATCTATAAACAATCGTTTCAAAAGACATTAGTCATGAATAATTGACTAATCTAGTATCTAGAATAATTTTTATCACCTTTAAATAATTATTATTAAATCCCTAAAGGATCCACCACACACTTTCAAGTTTCAAGAAATACGTGTAATTAACATCATAACAAATAATACTAAGAGAATAATACATAAATGTTGGCGGCTCACAGAAACAACTTGTCCAGAGGGCCAGAACACAACACATGAGAGAAGATGGGTTCATATCAGACTGTCCCGTTAAGCATAATTAGATGCCACTAATTACGTACTAGTGCTTAATTATCACATTCTTTTGTCATTAATCATGCTACATATATAGACTATTGCTTTCACTTACCAAATACATGACTTTGTTTCATTTAATTTAATTATTACGTAAAGCGAAAGATACCCATTTTAGTACGGTCTCTTCCATTTTCATCTCCTTTCGGTTACCTTTTTTATATTAATTAACATCAAACAAAATCTTCACAAAATTTAAGTTAGATCTCGTGTCACTCGAATCATAACTATCTTAATTGGTTAATCATACTATTATAAAATTAATGGGAATTTTTCATAGGTTGTTTAGATTAGATGCGGTATTTGGTGGATCCATTAAGGACAAGTTAACATTAAACTTTTGTTTGTTAATTAATAAGGTAATGCTGTAAGCATCCAATAGTGGATCCAAGCATAAAAATCCAAAGAAAAGTGTTTATGGAGAGAAAAAAACAGAGCAGCCAGCGGATCTGTGCGAAGGAGCCACCCTGGTTGTTTCCGGTCAATAATGTGTTAGACTTTACATTTTTTAAGATCGATAAAGAAATAACACGGAATGGTACATATTAACGTGCACAAACATAAATTTAAAACTCATAAAATCATAGTCGAAGATGCGCGTGCATACGAATGATTAAAGACTGACTCACCTAAAATGTGATCCTCACACGTAGAAGTCATAATCGTGTCGTGACTTAAAATCCTAAGAGACCGCATTTTAATGATTATTCATTCTCTAATACATTATAACAATGTATAATATGCATACATTTGATAAATAATGGTATATTCTATTGATTGCATGTGAGTACTCAATGAAATTTAGGTAAAGTCGAGACTAGTCAAAGAGAAGAAAGAGAGAAAATGTAATAAGCCAAATAAGTCAGCTGGTCAAAGAAAATCAATAGGTCAACACGAGTCTAACAAGTTAGAAAGTCAAAATATTAAAAGACTGGATCAATTTTAAACAAGAATGATTGAGTCGGCCCTGCACCAAAGTATAGTTATGGAGAAATGGATGTAGAATAGAGACCAACTTGTTTGCCATTATTGTAGCACTCTAAACCAATTATCCCAACAAAAACAAAAACAAAATAAGTTTAGCTTCCAAACCACAAAAAAAAAACTCAAATGACATAGAAATCTTCCCAACCTCATGAATGCAAAACTTTGCCAAGTAAAACTTGGACCTTTGTGACAACTGACAACATTTGGTCTATGTGAATTCGATCCCAGCTCATTCCATAAATTATAAATTTACTAAAAGACACGACATGCGCACTTGCGTGCAGGCCTGATTTTCAACCTCTATTTTAATCATTTGTCTAGGAAATGTCGGTTAAGTTCTTGACAATGTTATTGAAGGTAATTTTTTCTCGGACTTGTAATCGCGACAACAATTACAACTCACCCATTTTCACTTGATATATCTTTTCGAATCCCAACTCACTCAATTTTAACATATTGTCTTTTATTATTCCTCTTAAGTTTAGTAGACCCGGTTCTCCTCAACAACTGAACCCACACGAGGCAAAACATGACCCACAATCAGCACTCGAAAACAAAACAACTCAAAAACTTGGATCAATAATAGAAGGGGCAAATAGATGACAGAGAAGATGGGTGTGATGCGTAGGGGTCCATCTTTGCATCGTACGTGCACCACTACTCTCTCTCCTCCTTTTTCCTATTCTACTCTCTCAGATTAGATTCGGACATACATTACTTTATCATAATCTTCATTAACTTAACCTCACTTTTGCTTCCAAATTCGCCTATAAATACCCACCCCCACACCCACCATTTCACCACCACAAAAAAACACACACCAACTCTACACTCTTCAACGCTCCTCTACCCACAAGAAGAAAAATGGAGGCCTTCCCTGTTATCGACATGGAGAAGCTCAACGGCCAGGAGAGGCCTCAAGCCATGGACTTGATCAAAGATGCTTGCGAGAACTGGGGCTTCTTCGAGGTATGTCTACATATACGCAACCATATTTATACCGTCTTCTAAAAGATGTTAGGCCCAAGCCGGGGTTAACTAATTTTTTTAAGAATTAATCAAACAAGGCAGAGATTCTTAAAATATTATATTTAGGGAAAATGGGCGTTGTAAACGGTCACATTTCTTCAAGAGGGTATTGTGTACCTTCAATTATTTTGTGAAAAATGTGTGTATTTATAAAAAAATGACGAAATTGTCCTTCAATTATAATTGTTTTTTTATATAAGAAAATATGTTTTAACTAAAATTTGTGTAACCAAATATTGTAATTTAATTTTTTATTTAAATTACATAAAAATCTTAATTATTGACTTTAGGATAATTTTGTCAATTTTATACAAATCCGCACATTTTACTCAAAAAAAATAAAAGTTCATGAAATTTTTTTGTATTTAATAAAACACACATGACACTCATTTGTAAAAGTGTGACAATATACACCATCTTTTTGTCATTTTCCCTTGTATTTATGCACATAGTCATTAATTAACAAAATTGTAATTAATTATGATTAGATAATGAACCATGGAATACCACACGAGCTGATGGACAAGGTGGAGAGGCTGAACAAGGAGCACTACGCCAAGTTCATGGAGGAGAGGTTCAAGGAGATGGTGTCCGGAACGGGCCTTGACGCGGCCCAGTCGGAGGTCAACGACGTTGACTGGGAGAGCACCTTCTTCGTGCGCCACAAGCCCACCCCCAACATCTCCGAGATCCCCGATCTGGACCCCGAGTACCGGGCCTCGCTCAAGGACTTCGCGGCCCGGCTCGAGGGGCTCGCGGAAGAGCTCCTGGACCTCCTCTGCGAGAACCTCGGGCTCGAGAAGGGCTACCTGAAGCGGGCCTTGTGCGGGTCCAACGGGCCCACTTTCGGGACCAAGGTCAGCAACTACCCGCCCTGTCCCAAGCCCGACCTCATCAAGGGCCTCCGGGCCCACACCGACGCCGGAGGCCTCATTTTGCTGTTCCAGGACGACAAGGTCAGTGGCCTCCAGCTCCTCAAGGGGGATCAGTGGGTCGATGTCCCTCCCATGCGTCACTCCATCGTCATCAACTTGGGCGACCAGCTTGAGGTACTATAATTTTTTAAGCGAGCTTTTAACGACCTGCTCATGCTCCACTCGCTAAATATCTGTCTCGAGTTCGTTATAATCGAATTTGATTATATTTAAGGTTAGACTTCCTTAATTAATAAACGAGTCAAACCTGAGCCGCGTAGTGGTCCAAGGTGCTCTTCCTTGACTCGAGCCCAGGGTTCGATGCCCAACAGTGACGAGTTTATCATGTAAATATGGCATTATTGTAAGCTGACTAGTTTATACTGGCATTCAGAGTTTGCATGTTAGAGTTCGAGCAGAGCTCAAGCTAATAATGTTTTTTCTTGAGTCAATCCTGATATTAATTCGATTCGGCTCGTTTACACCTCTAATTATATAAATGTTAATTTTGTTACTATTTGTTTGGGACTTTTATTGATGAAGTGATTTGTGGGTTGAAGGTGATCACTAATGGGAAGTACAAGAGTGTGTTGCACAGAGTGAATGCTCAGCCGGACGGAAACCGGATGTCACTGGCGTCGTTCTACAATCCGGGCAGCGACGCTGTGATATATCCCGCGCCAGCATTGGTCGAGAAGGAGGAGGGACAAATGTACCCTAAATTTGTGTTTGAGGAGTACATGAAGATCTACTCTGGCCTCAAGTTCCAAGCCAAGGAGCCCAGGTTCGAGGCCATGAAGGCCAAGGAGCCCGGGTTCGAACCCAAGGAGGCCCTGGACTCCACAATTGTGAACCACCTCGGTGCAATCGCAGCTGCCTGAACAATTGGAGTCTAAAATGGGTCTTGTGTTTCTACTTTGGGTTGGTTAATTACGAGTCTTTAATTGTTTTTACAGGCATTGAGTCATTAATCTATATGTGTAGTTTATAGTGTTTGGACTTGGAGTGGGTCTGTCTACTGCAGTTGTTGTCTTGTCATGTGTTGGTTTGGTGGTGATAGCGATGGAGTGTAAAAAGAGTGATCAGATCTTTATTTAGAAATATTTATAATAATGATTCTGTTTGGCGTTATTATGCTGCGAGGGAGTACTTGTTCTTTCACCTCTTTTTTTTTCCTTTTCTTATCTCAATTATTGTGGTAACTTGGTCTCTCCTATCTCAAACAGACACATGCGATGTGACTATATATAAGTTTTAATATTGTATTAGAGTTTGGTTATCTTCAGTTTGTATATTTGTTTGTCAGCTATTTCTAAATTATAGGGTCGTGATTTAGGTGTAGAATTTTATATTTAAGACATGAACCTCAATTTAACGTATACACGAAGAGAGTTGGAACTTTAAGTAAAAGACATGAATTTTATCATTAATACTTATAATTGTTAAAAAAGAAGAGGATTATTCACTTCCAATTGATATTGGTACAGATGTAACCTTCTAAAGATATAATTAATCAATGATTTGAATAAATGGAAGATTTAAAAAACCAATACCCAATGATATTATTATCACTGTCATAAGAAATCATGGAATAGTTATATTCTGATTGAAAATGAAACCATTTGATTGGAGGGATGAGTTTAAATATTTCAAAGTTGGTTGGTGTAGTAAAGGGAACAAGAATATAAAGACTTAATTTTAGCTTTTGGGAAGGAATTAGTGACACTAAACTAAGCAATAGTTGAGGAATCCACCAAAAGCCTAAGCCAACCAGCAATATCATTTCAATAACTCTACTCCATCATTAGGCAATGCTTCTATGATAAAATAAACAATGATCAATCAAATGATAATGATAAAAAAAGGGAGTGAAACAGATGTCCCAAACATGGTAGGCTCCAAATTCCTCTCCCTGACCTAATCCATGCAAGTGGGTAACTAAAAATACACATACCTGCCCAAAATGCTCCAACTGCCTCATCCCCATAACCAGTTGTGCTACCTGTGAAGGTTAATAGAGTTTAATGATAAGGTGATCATACTACAGAACAAGAGTCAACAATGTTACAGAACAAAACCATGAATGCACTATAAATTATCAACATGCATGTGTAATATGGATGTTTCAACCTTCTCAAAATAGGAACAAATTCCATACTGAAGTGAATGCATAATTGAACAAAACACAATTGAAGTTTCAACCTTCTCAAAATAGGAACAAATTCCATATTGAATATGGATGTTTCAAAAATTGGATAAACTACCACACAAACATCCAACAAAGAAGTAACCAAATTCTCAAAAGAAAGAAAAAAAGTGCTTTAACATAATAGAAATAAGCAGCAGGGCCAAAAATGATGGTCCCGATCACATGAGTTCATCACTTCAGTACGAACTCATCAATGCAGCAGCCTGTAGAACGCCCAGCTCAAAGGTTAGCAAAGAGAGCTAAAAACCCAAATTCTTGAAGTGCAATCTTGTTGAAGATCGGTACATCACATAAGTCCAGAGTTCCACCCAGCAAAAGAACACAACAACATTCTTCTTCAACCCAATTTATCAACAATCTGGCATTTCAAATCACACTATTGATACTTCATTGATCTCCTCCTTATTGTTTGACTCAGCAATCACATCGTTGTTTAGGCCATCAACCCTTTTCCCATCTCCTTTCTCGGCATCTTCATTGGAGCAATGGTTTTTGAGAACCACCGAAATGTCAGTCTCAGATGCTCCTGCTAGCTTGAAGCGCTCAACAGCAGTATCCACATTTTTCTTCCAGCCATCAAAGCCTAGTTTACATTCAACTTGGGATCTCTCAAAAAGCATGTTACCCCAAAACAGATGTATCTGTGATTTCATTACGGCTGCTTGTTCTGCCGCTTCATCTGCTGATAGCTCACCATTCCCGCCAATCACAGACACCTCGCCCTCAGTACCGCTTCCTTGTTTCTTTCTTCTTCTTGACAACTCTTCCTTCTTGTTTGCACTTGGATCCTTGAGCTCATTTGATCTCTTCTCTTCCAGCTTCTCCCACATCACAGTTGCAGCTTTCATCTTCTCTTCCGCACTGTCAAAAAGTGCTAACGTTTCTGCTGGATCCCAAGTGGAGAGATCTGTCTTGCTGGCAACCGCAAATGACCATTGAAGCTTGGCCATTTCGAATTGCTGTTGCCCCAAAGCCAACAACCCTTCGTAGAAGTCAGGCTTGATCGAGATTGCCTCCTCGTATTTCAACTTAGCCATGGAATAGTTTTCCTTAACCCAATCATATGCCACTTGAAGCTGAGCAGCGACTATGTCTTTTCCGGCGGCCTCGTCCAAGGGAATCCGTTTCCTAGCTGCACACATGTAAACATTCCCCCAATTGAAGTAAGCCAAAGCGGCAACCTCCTGGAACTTAGAGGCAGCCTTAACAAAAAGGCCTTGAGCTTCCTCGCTAGTAACCGTCTCCTCAAGAGCCTCTGAACACAGTTCCATCCCGACTTCATGCAAATCAATATGAGCATCAGGCTCTATACCAACATGTGTGCGGAACAGCTGAGCAAATTCTAAAAGCCAATCATCCATTTCGATTTCCTTTCCCTCGAGATCTTCTGCACCTTCAGGTTTATCGTTTGAAGTTTCTTTTGCTGTCTTTTCAGGGTCAGTATCAACAACTTCAAGTACCGATTCATTTAGAGATGAAGGAGACATGCTTTCATCTCCCTTGATTTCCTCATTCTCAAGAGGCTTTTCCTCCTCCTCTTCTTCCAACACTGGAGGCTCCTGCTCAGCACTTACCTCCACGATATGCAGCCTCAACATTCCATATGACTCGGTTTCAGGGTCTTTAGGAACAAGGCCATCCACTGAGGACTCTGCTAATCTTAGTTCACCAGTAGACGTTATAGTCACCAAATCACCATCATTATCTTTATACTTGATCAAAACCGCCTTTGAAGCAGGAAATCGCTGGCTCACAGTTTCCCTCAGAACCTTGAAACTGCAATTTATAGGCATTTGGGACAGCCTTATGTCATGATCGTAAATAAGCTTCAACTGCCGCAGACGAATTGGCACCTCAGGAGCCTTGCCATGAATGGCTGAAATCAATGAACCAGGACGCACTCTCTGGTTATCAGTAGGTTCAGAAGAACCATGTGCAGGCTTCAAAACTAGTTCTGGGAATGAAGTTTTGGAACCAGGACCATTTTCAGTGGCTGTAACTGTTTGAGGTTTCTCGCTTTTGCCACTAGGGGATGAACCCACCACCCCCGATGATGCGGGTGCCTTTTTCTGTACAGTACGGGCAGGTAGAGGCGAACCTAGGCCGGATATTGGCGTGCCGCGAACTGCAGAAGCACCCAGAGCAGCCGGGGAAGGGCGGCTCTGGAGATCCTCCTGGCGGTGACCCAGAGCGATTTTCAGCCTCTGGGCAATACTCAAAGCATCCCCGTGATTCGGGTTAGCTTCCAACAACACCTGCACATCCTTCATTGCCGCTTCACACCTCCCTAAGGACTCATAGGCTCGAGCCCTACGAAGCAGGGCGCGGACATACCCAGGCTGGATCGCAAGCGCCGTGTTACACTCAGCAATCACAGTCTCGTAGCTAACGGGCTTCATTTGCATCAAACAAGCCGCCTTATTGCTGTGAAACACAGCTCGGTCGGGGTGGGCCTTGGAAATGATCTTGAGAGCATTGTCGTACTGCTCAAGAGCACCCACAAAGTCCTGGATCTGAAACCTCCTGTTCCCTTCTTCTTTGAGCTCATTGGCTCTTCTCAGATTAACCTCAGAATCCAAATGAACACCACCATTAGCATTTACATGCTTGGCGTCCCCAGAAACCTGATTCGAACCTCCCTTCTTCTTCCTACCCCCAGATTTCCCCATAGAAATAGGCACTCTACAGAACCCAGAAACAAAAACTAGATTCTACCAAAAACCCAGAACCCAGAATTGAATTCCCAAAGCCACAGAGCTCTATAAAGGAGAGAAACAGAGAGATGCGACTTACGAATCAAAGATTCAACCTTTTTTTTGAGCTGCTGGATTGGTCCTCTGGGAACTGGATTTGGGTTTTCCCGGAGAAATGTGAGAGCTTTGATGAGATTGAGAGATGGGGTTTCGGGGAAGGGGTTGAAACCCTAGTTGAAAGCTACAGAACAAGCACGACGTTACGAATTAAGGAGATGGGGCCTACTGATTGGTCATGTTCACGTATTGGCCGTCCGATTCGTGTACTTTTGTCTCCATCGTTGACTTTATTGAGGAGTGTTATGGTAATATAATGAAGAGCTAGGTTGATTTGATAGCTGGTCGCTGAGGCGTCACTATGAAATCGTCCGCTACTTGACCTTATTGCTCATAAGCTACATGTTTTTTTTTTGAAGTATGTTTTGGTTTTATTTTTGTTGTGAAGAAATCCTCTGTTCTGGGAAATCGATGAGAGACATTTTGATTGTCTATATGTTGAACCAGAACTGGAGGTATACCGATCCGGCCGAGATATCGTTTCTGTCGTCACAAGTGTATGGACGATTCGATTGTTGCTCGTCCCACATTTGTTTGTACCGTGTAAATTTATTTTATCCAACTCCTGAATTTTTAAGGGTTGATAGCAAAATTACGAATTTAAAACTGGTTTATTTTATGATTGTAATCACCTTTACAACAAGGACTCAAGGGTAGGAATGACAACGAGTGAGGTTTAGGTCCATTAAAATTAAATATATTATTTAAGAAGACTTTACTGAAGTTACGAAAAATCGAAAATACCAAAACTCCTCAGCTATTCCAAAATTAAACTTATGTCATGCATAAGCTCAACCAGAACATATACTAGTTGCTAAACATCATTCTTATTTATTTTTTGTTGAAAGTTGTCAAAAGTCTCCAATGCCCTGATTTAGAAGTGTCCCCCCAGACACTTATTAGTAGGGGTGCTAAAAATTAGTGGGAGCTGGAAAATTGATTAAAACCTACTAGAACTAGACTGGTCAGAACCATAATGGTTTCGATTTTGATTTCCTCAAATCAATATGAGCTGGTTTGGTTTTCAGTTTTAATCGGAGAAAACTTTGGTTAACTAGACTGGCCGGTTATGGTTTAACCATATAATTTTGGGTTATTTGTAACCGTTGAGCAACCCAGATCAACGTCCTCAATTTCGTGTTTTAGTAGCTATAATCCACTTATGCAATTCCTCTCTCTCATCGATGCAACCATTCAAACCCATTTCTTTCTCTCTTATCCTCTAGAACCTAAAAATCTTCAAAAACCCAAGAAACCAAAACCAACCTTGAGTTTAGGGTCTCTGATTCAGCATCGATGACGATGCCAATGAGCGACTCGATGAACTCGTCGGACCTCTCCCGAAACCATGAGTTATAGTCCAATTCGAGGTCCTTCTCGGATCTTTCGGCGCACAATTTATAGGAAGAGGAGTGGATTTGAGGGAGAATCGGGATGATGAAGGCTTGGAGGGAGAGGACTAATTTGAGGACGAACAGAGGAGGCTATTTTGGTGAAACGTATTGGAGAGTGGAGGAGGCGCGTGAGTGAGTTGATCTCGCACCATGACGAGAGGAGCTTCCGCTCAATTTCTTTCAGATGTTGTAGAAGATGATGTCGACCTCTGTTTATTATTGTCTTTTTTTGTGGCCAGTCAAAGACATAAGAAAGAAAGGGGCCGAGGAGGAGGAAGGGACCTAGGATTTCAATTTCAATTTTTTTTTAATTTTATTTATGTTATAACTGGTTTCGATTAAATCGAAAAATCGGTTACATTTTTTGGTTAACCAAATGACCGATTTCCCCAATTTTGGTTCCGTTTTGGTTCTAGATTTTGAAAACCTAACTACATCGATTCGATTTTTGGTTCAGGACGCTTCAATTCCGGTTAATCATGTTTGAGCACCCCTACCTACTAGATGTTGCAATCTCATAAAATGACAAAACAAACCTCACTGAAAATTACCATAACGACCTAACCAACGATTGTTTGACTACTTGGTTAAACACTTGAACTTGGGTACAAGGGACAGGGGTTCGAGTCACACTACGGTATGTTTATATCCCACCATTATTCTCTTCCAACTTGTGTTGGACCTCTTTCGGTGGGAGTCAAGTGACTATATTGGCCCTTCTATATAAGGGTGTGTCTTGAGCTCATTACTTATACAATAATCTTAAGATATCGTAAGAATTACAAGTTTGGTGATATCCTATTTGATCAAAGCATGGTCAAGACCAACTCTTAATACACAACTTGTCGATCAAAAAAGACCATAGCAACCCAATATTTGACAAATATTCTAAACATTACTATTAGATTGATCTCTCTCCCTCTCTCTCTCTAGGGAGCCATGAAGGAGCAGGAGGCCTTGAGTTTATATGTAGATATACATATGTTGCCAAGTTAGAGGGAGAAAATAACTTGGGCTAACAATTTATTCTATAGCTACTAATTCAACAATGTCAATAGAGTTTATTCAATCTAAGGTTAAAAGTAGGGATGGCAAAAAATCCGAACTCGACGAGAACTCGATCAACCCGCCCTGTTTGGAATCGGTAAAATCTGATGTTTTGCGGGTTTGGGTTGGG
>JAYMTP010007288.1:0-11146 GCA_036897365.1 Geranium brycei | reverse complement strand
ACGACGATCCCGGTCCGTCATAAACACATCCTGATGTAATTTATTTAAACAATTTTAATTTTATTTTCTATTTCATTATTTAATTATTTAATTCAAAAAAATAAAAATGGGAAAAAACTCAAAATAAAATATAATTTTCAGTTTTTTTAGATTTTTATTTTTTAAATATTAATATTTAGTAACGGCGTGCAAACCACGTACGCCGTTGATAGTTTAACGGCGCACACGAAAGTATGTCGTTGCTAGTGTAACGGCGCACAATAACGTACGCCGTTACATTTTCAACGGCGCACAACCTCGTGCGCCGTCCCAAAACCAACGGCGTAGGCATAAAGTTCGCCGTTGTTGTAGTAACGGCGTACAGTGTATATACGCCGTCACAAACCTGCCGTTACCATTACCACCCAGGCGGCGCCGTTAGGATTTATAATGGCGGACAGAGTTTGTGCGCCGTTAGCACACTAACGGCGTACAAACACCGTACGCCGTTACAAATTGTAACGGCGCACGTGAAAACGACTATTTGTGCGCCGTTAATAATTGAAAAAAGTGAAAGTGGAAGGGAACCACATCTAACCCATGGAAGGGCTGGCGTCCACGTCGAAGAATATTGAGTGACGCGATTGTCATTGGCTCATTAGTGATGATGTGGGCGACTTCTGGACGGTTGGATTGAATATCGTATTTGACGTGGGAACTCACCATTGGATACAATCCCTTCAGACCAAGTAAAATAATTTAGAATTTTACAGGACGTCCGACACTTGGACTCGAGAAAACAAAACTCCAAAGACTCTAAGTAAGCTTAAACGAACGAAACACCAAATAAAAGCGAAAAGCTTGCACAAGAAAGCTTTTATATTGAAACGGGAGAGATATACAGGATGATGATTGAAGACTTACATTTTGAATATTTATACTAGTTTTAAAGCACTACTTAAGATACCGAAAGATATAAGTAATTCTTACACCTTTAACCAATTAGTAAGTGTCCCAGAAGTGTCTCATTTGAGTTGCATGGTTGACACCACATCTTTATTAAAATGCATTATGCACTGTAATTTGCATGTCATGCTTGATGCTTAGATTTGTCATGCTTCAAATTCTTAACCCTAAAAATCTTCAATGTCTTGCTTATATTTGTATCCCGGGTTTAGTACCGTCCCGTTTTCAAATTTTTTTTGCATATATTGTATTCATAGACGAAAATGAATTGAAATCTTTTGAGACGTTACAATATACCAAGTAAGAAAGCATTAATTACCCTTCCCAACTACTGGCGGATCTAAAAAGTTTCTTTAGAAGGGCAAAATTTCTAATTAAGTTTGAATTTAACTTTTATGTACATGTAAATACAATTCAAATCACATCGCGAGGCTTATAAACTTTGATAGATTGGACTCGAGTTTAACTTGTTTATGAAACAACTCAATTTTGCGCTCAATATCAACATAATTTTGTTTAGAAAATTTACATAGTTTATTAACTAATAAATATGGTTAACACATATATATGATTTAATATCATATTATATGATTTAAATTCATACACGATTTATTTTTAAAAAGAATTGGGTTAACCCAGACTCCCGTTTGATAGACCAAATCATCTCGTCTTAAAAAGTGACAGACGTCAAGTATAATGTTGTTAAATGTAAAGGTAGTGGATCCATATTACTAGTAATTGCTTTTTTTATTTTAGCAAAAAACCCTCCTACATGTGATATTTAATTTTAACTTATAAATAAAGAGAATAGTTATTCCAAAGGAAAAATGTCACTTACCTCCCTCGTAGTATACCAAATTTTTACTTATCTCCCTCGTTTCACGAATATGTTCTGACAGGTCCCCAAAATATACAACTTTCTCACTGAGGCCCAACAGTGTTAGTTTTTGCTCAAAATGACGAAAACGCTCACGTATTAAAAAATATTTTCTTAAAACATATTATTTTATAAAATAAATAATAAAAACTTATTCTAATATTATTATTTTTTAAATATTTTTTTAAATAAAAAATATATTAAGAAATGAAAAACGGTATTATAACACTACTATTATCGGGGTGGACAATTTAGAACTGGAATCATTCCTGAATCGATAACCGGGCCCGACTGTAATTTAAAAATTGAAAATCGTAGATAATGATTTTTTATTCTGATTTTCAGAGAACCGTTCAACTAGGCTCGGTTCCAATAGTATTAAAACCGTGATTAACCGTTTCAAAACCATCCCAAAGAATATGTTATTTATCTTTTAGTTTTATTTCTTCTGCAAACTTTATATTCCGATCGTGTTATCGTAATTAAATCTTAAAATTCGTTTTTTTAGTGTTTTTTCTAATTACAAATTTAAATTTTTTAGTATAAATCGGGTTCAATTTCGGCCCATAAGTCGAGGCTCAATTTAAGATAAAAACCCAATTAGTTTCAACATAATGAATCAAGAAACCGAACCGAAGGTAGAATCGAACCGTTTTTCACATAGCGGTCCCATGTCACATCCTCATGAAGTTCGAAAATCGATAGGTCCAGTTTGGTGCGGTTCTGCCGGTTCTTTTCCGGAACCGTGCTCACCCCTGAATATTGCCGCAGATTAGTTTGATACACAAAACGATGTATAGTGAAATGGATGTGACTAAACCATAGGATCGAATAAATAGGATTGTCTTTGGGCCGCAAGGCTACTTTGTGTTTGTAAATGGGCCATAAAGAGCCCGTATTTGTGCCCGATTGTATATGAATATGACGCCTGTGAATCTGAACCTTGCCTCTCTTGCGTTGTACGTTTCAGACAGTGCCCCAATCACAATTGTTTAAAAATGTTCCTTCGCTCAGACCAATAGTTTCGTTAGTTCGATGGTCAAACCTTATGTCGGAAGATTATTACTATATTAATAAGCATAGGGTGTAAGGTAGTGGTAGGTGTACCAAAGTGATGGTTTTGTTCAACCAATCCTTTCACTTTCCTCAATCTTGCCTTGTACCCTTGTCTTTCTACGACATCGCATCGTAGACCAACAAAAATCATTACCCAGAATGTACTCTCATTTTTTTTATCTTTCTGGTTGGTCAACCAATGTTTTTTATATATGGCTGCTACCAAATCATATATTTGTTTTAGTCTATAGCACCTTATACACAATCATACTTTTCAGTAACAAGAATATAGATTGAAACCTGACCAAGTAAATCAAAACATATACATTTTTATGTGTAAATAAATTTAGCCAAGTTAATCAAGTGTTGTTATTGCGATTTGCATTTCTTCTTGATGATTGTATCGAGAATATCAATTATTAGTGATGTTCTCAATTAACCTTTCTTACTTCAACGGTTTGATAAGTCATTTTATTTTTACTTTTATAAATCAATTTAACATGATTAAGAACCTTATAATAATTCCTCGATGAAATTGATAATTTGGGAAATTCTCAAATAGCAGATGCACAGAGAGTGCATTGGTAAGCTCATAATGTAGACTATTCTCGATAATTTGGTGAATGTGCATCGGTATTAAACTGATGGATTGCATTGGTGGACCACGCCATCACAGTATGAGAAACTGCGTTAGTATCGAGAAATTATACTAGACGCAGCCAAAAACACTGAATGCTATTCTGTGTTCTCCCGTAGTGTAATTACCAATTGAATGAAGCATCTCTTTGCATCTATATCTATACAAATACATAATCATTGCAGGCAAAAGCCCCCACACATCCATCCTTGATAAAAAATGAAACAAGTGTTCATGTGCACAAACAAACAAGTATAATCTTCAAAAAAAAAAATCAAATCAAATCAAATCAAATTCATCTTATTCCGTCTCTGATCGGTGACATAGATCTTCCAATGCTGGTCCGGCAACCCCCTCTCCTTAGCCTTCATCCGATCCCAATCCAACTCGATCCTCCTCTTCTTCGTCAGCGCGCACATCCTCTGCAACCCTTCCTCCATGCTGTCGTGCAGCCTCCACCACCGCCCGTGCGCCACATCGCTCGCGTACACCCTCTGGTCATCAATATCCCAGTTGCAATCATAGTCCCTGTAGCACAGCCAGGGCTTGATCCCCAAGTAATGCACGGCGTAGAGCTTTGGCGGGTCGGCCCCGAAGAGCTGGTTCTTGACGCTCTCCTCGCCGGTGGTGTTGGACCAGAAGTTCTTGAGGAAGTTCATGCGTCGGGGCAGGCGGTGCCACCAGACGTAGACCTCGTTGAGGAAGCCCTGGTCGCCGCCGTTGTAGGAGACGATGTCGCCGCGGTGGTCCATGAGGGTTTGGAACGTGCATTCGGAGGGCTCGATGACCATGACGCCCGAGTTGAAGATGGAGGCGTCGTTGCCGGCGGCGGACATCTGGGGGAAGTGGAAGAGGAGGTCGAGGTTGCGGAGGACGATGATGTCGGCGTCGATGAAGATGATCTTGTCGTAGTCGGTGAGCTGCCACAGCCGGAACTTGCTGTAGTTGTACTCGTTGTACGAGTCCTTCTCGGCCTTGGGGTTTCGGATCCGGGTGATCATCCGGATCTTCCACCCGGCCCTGGCCAGGGCGTCGCGTTTGGGGGCGGAGATGGAGCTGTCCAGAAGGAGGATAAGGTCCCGCTTCGTTCCGGTTTGGAGGAGGCTCTGGGCCAGGCTTATGGCGCCGCAGACGTACGCTTCCGAGGAATGGAGCACCGTCGCGTACGCTTCACGTTTGGCTGTCGCGCCCTTGTGCTGTAACTTGGTCACGTCGTACACTTCCTCTATTCCTGTAATAATTTATTTAATATAAATTTCAATTACAAATTAGGAGTAATAAATGTATATCCACTTCAAATGGTAAAATGTACACATGCCTGAAACCCAATGCGGTAAAAATGCCCGACTTATCCGATTAAGTCTCGATTAATCCTCATACTAGTCTTCCGTCTATAATTCTCGATTAATTCTTTAATCCGATTTATTTTTCAATCCATCCCCTACTAATTCTCGAGTATTCTTTAGAAAGTCATTCTTGACTGACTAGCACCTAGTGATTTTACAACACTGCTGAAGCCCCAATATAATTATATATTATAATATTTTTTTTCATTTTTTTAACAAAAACTTTTTGAATTAAAATTTTGGAGACACCAAAATTTGAACCATTGGTTTTCAAAGTTATATGGTAGCACTTAATTACTGGATTAATGAATCTTTTGATTTAATATTTATTTTAGTAAATTAAGTAATTTAGTTTAAAATTATTACAAGTAAAAATATATTAAAATAAATAAATGAATTATAGTCTATTTAAAAATAAAAATAAATTGTCTATTTTAACAATTTATTAGACGTTATAATTGTACCAAATCAATAAATTAACTTCTTGAAAATTTGGTAGGAGTTGGATGCTGATATAGTCTTAATTTCTTTTTATCATTAAATAATAATTTAAACAGTTGAAGACTTTGTGTTGGAGTTGCTGGTACAACATTTGATCATACTTTATTGCTCTAATTTCATCTCCCTGCAAATATTTTATTTATTTGCTTGGAAGCAAAGCAATTGACATTCTTTGATTGAGTCATATCAAGGTTGGTGACGTTCGGGCAGATTTATAAAGTTCTTAAACCTCAACTAACACAAATAATTTATACTTTGTTTGATAATGAAGCAAATTCTGTCACTTCTTTGTACTTAATAATAATATGTAGGTAGTGTCAATGTGTCATGATTGATGATACAAAGAGGGAGGGTTGAAATTTTTTTTCAGAGCTTTGATTGAGAAATGAATCTCTATTTTCTAAAGTCAACCTTTATTCAATTTACATAAAAAATAACAGAAATCATATTAATCAATTGATTAAGCAAGCGTTGGTAAAGAGATGCAAGATTGATACCTCGTCCCCAGAGAGGCAGAGCCAATTGGCAGGATCCGACCGGCAATGAAAGCTTGTACTCCAACCTGGCGACCTCAGGCTGATAGTACCACCAATCCCCTTCTCTCTTTACCATATCCTCACACCTGAACAGCTCCAGCATTGGCTTGCACTTGCTCCAAAACACCACCTTTGCCCTCCCTTTCCTGTCCCTCCTCCCCTTGTTCGCCACCACGTTGGCCGCCACCAGGTTCACCTGCAGCCTGAACACCTCCCTCCCCCACCCTTCCTCCGGGTACCTGCAAGGAAGCTTCACCACCACCAAGTCCACCTTCTTCTTCTTCCTCTTCCCGTACTCGGGCATTGGCAACTCGGGGCACGATGTCCCCTCCCTCTCCTCCTCCTCGTCTATGAACTCCGGAAACAGATCGCTCCACTCCATGTACTTTGACACCTTCTCGAATTTGATATGTATGATCTCTCCGTGCTCACTCCATTCGCTCACGTCGTCCCCTTCCATGTTCACCATCCTGATCTTTTTTCCCCTCCCTATTATTACCTCGTTCAGGAACCCCGGTTTCTCAATCTTGCTCGTGTTTGAAGGGCGGTTTGGCGTTTCTTCCAGCACCGTCTTCATTTTAAGCTCTCCAATATCCGTCTAAAATATCACACACACAGACAAAGATTGTTATATAAGCTGGTGAGTAGATCCACATCTTTTAGATGTTCATAGCAGAATTTGAATGTGCAAAAATATCAATGACATGGAAAGAGCTTACCTTACCTTGTGATGACACTCCCGGAGGGAGCACCGAACGAGGGAAGAAGCATAATTCTCGCGGTAGAGCGATAAAGAGGGCCGGAGGAGGAGGCAGGCATAGAAGACTAGGCAGAAAGCTAAGAAAATGAGGTTGATTCTGATGACTAGAGACTTGGATGGAGTGGCCTTCAATAACTTTTGAAGGCCTGCTTTCTCCATATCTTTCTCAACCCTACTGTATTACCACAAAAGAGAACTTGTTTCTGTATTTATATTTAAGGCTCTCTTCCTTGTTTTGGTTTAAATATTGATTCTAGAAGATGATGATCTTAATGATTGGTGTTTAAGGAAGGTTTTGGAGCAGTAGTTAGAAAGTGTAGAGTAAAGATTAAATAACTACAAACCACTCAGAGTCCTCCAAGTGTTGTTTCCTAGAGTATGGATTTTCCTTTCCTTTGAGACAAAAGGGTGGTAGCAATTGAATTTTATTACTTTTTCCCATACTTTTGTGTGTGTGTGTGACCCTCATATACCTTCAACTTCTGCTCCTCTGCAACAAGTTCCAGTCTTAATTAACATTAACATGTTGATCACATTTGGTTTTTGTCTATTACTTGCAACCTCTCCAATCCCTGGGCTAACCCCACAAACATTGACAAAAGAACACATGAGACCAACCAAAATATAATGAATATAATTTTTAATTCCCTGTTGTTTATATATATTTAAAAAAACACTCAGTAAGATTGATTAAATATTTTTACCTTATTGTCCAATTTTTAAAAAAATTTCATGTCTTTCCAATTTTTGATAAGCTCAGTCTTATTACTTTTAAACTTTGTTGATAAAATGTTGTGGATGAAGTGACAGAGACCTCATGTAATAAATATGAGGTTGTTGGTTCCAAACCCCACGCTTGGGGTACCATTATTGCTATTATGATACGTCATTCACTTATCTTTCCTTATACGGGAAATATTACATTAGGGGGAAAATCACATAATCCGAAGGTTAAAACAATAAAGAAATGAGACCAAGGAGAGGAACAATTAACTACAGTAGGATTAATTAATAAAGATTTTAAAGCATTAATTTCAAAGAGAAATACAAGATTGGTGACACCATCAATCTTCAAATAAGATGGGCTGCCAAGCAGCTTGTCCAACAACTATTATGGTGACCTATCAACTTCCTTGCAACATTCAATGAAAGCTAAGTCTTCCCGTACAATTTTCTGTCATATGATAATCCTCAACAAGATGATTCCAGATCATGTCAACTCGACCAGATCTATTCATAAGGTGAACCATCAAGATTCCAGGCAATGTCAACTTCTTGGTTCACAACTCTACCCAAAAAAGTAAGTTGAAGTGTCAAACCTTGTGACAAACTGAGGGTCGGTGATTTCCCATTTTAAAAGAAACTACCGAGTGAGTATTGTATTTGTCATTTCACCATGTGATTAGTCCGTCGAGACTTAATCAATGGAAAACAAAAATGAATCCAAATGTGCATAGGTTGTGAACGGTGCTGAACTATATGGGTCTAAAATGGGCATTTACTAATATCTTCCACCCAAGTTGAATGTTAACAAAAATGAATCTTAAAATGTGAAATAAATTTGGCTTCTGGCAAGCGTGCAGGCGAAAGAGATTAAGTAGACGAGTCAGGGTGGCTTACCTGTTCTAATTTGGGCCTGCAAAGAAGATAGGTTGCTTCTAATTTTTCAGCCAACAGCAATCAAGCCAAACATCATCTAACGCTCACGATCTTGGAACCTTGTTCAAGGGTTGGACTTGACTTACATGAGGTGCAATGAAAATCATATCTTGCCAACCCGAGCTCTTCTATCTCGTCTGGATCATATCACAAAATATATGTATAACATCAGAATCTAATTTCTACTTATATCACACACACATGATGGTACACTAAATATCAAATCTGACCTGCAAGATCAGCAGGCAGAGATTCATACCTCCATTCTTGTAGAACACCAGCACCTCTAAACTTCCCATTTGTCCGGGCAGAGGAAATCAGTTAAAAGATGATGATGGGGAACTAAATGTCGAATCCGACCAACAAGATCAGTATATAGAGATTCATGGGCCAAAGCACGTTAAAAATGATTCAGGCAACGGGAGAGAGGAATTGCTATGAAGCTCAAGACAAATCGGAAGCGAGGAAATTGCTTGAATCTTGTAGAGATGTCTCTTACCAATGCATATGACTATTTAGGCATTTTACAACTAACAAAAAATACATATCATAACAGCAAGAGAGAACTCTTCCCTTGTATTCTCCCTGCTTCTCTTGTTTCTCTTTTCTTTTGTGGGTGGTTTTTATATTGTTACAATTAACACCAAAGATATTCATTCATGGAGCAGAAAGAAAGAAAAAGGCCAAGAGAGGGATAGTAGATGGGTATACCACTATATGTGTAACATTCCATTCCTTTTAGGGCATAGAAATATTTGACAGATTACTCTCTAAATCTACTATGACAATGACAAGTAAAAATCTATGAAGTTATACACTTTTTATGGAAAATTTCCAACTACTACTTCTATTATGATGTCTGCAGAACCGGGCTGCAATCTTTTAGTTGGGTTTGTTCCAACCATTTATTATGCCAATTTATTTTCAATTCTTTTCCATGCAGGACTATATAATCTCAACAATATCAAGGGAGATTAGTATATGAGAAGCTCTAGAAACAGACATTTTGGAATATACTGGGCAATAACAATGTCTACCCTGCATCAGAACTAGAAGATCTGACTCTAAGCACAAACTATGTATTACGCTTAGAAAAGGCATCATCTACAATATATTAAAACCTATTTGCAAAAGGAAAAACATGGGAAAATAGTCACTTAGATAGCTCTCGCAGGGGCAAGAATAGGCATAGGAACCAGATCCACCCACCATGAATTCCTTAATGGGTATAAAATATAGCTATGAAAAACATTCATTGTAAGTATAATTGGAAAACTTTTTCAGAAGAAAAGTATTGAGTTCATGAAGTTAAATTGATGCACACATGAATTGCATTTAGTTTGGAATGCAGACATGATCATATCATGTATTAGCGAGAGAACTTGTACAATGTATAAATTAATAAAAACAAATCAGCATACCTGAAAACAGATGGTAGCTAGTTAGCTTTTACAATTCAATCAACATATTCACTTTCTCATGCAGGATAGTGAGCTGAACTAATCCAAGGAAAAACTCTACCCGACTGAGAAGCAAATAACTACAACTCAATCATCGTTACTTATGTTACCATTCACATTAGGCTGTTCACAGTTCCATAACCAAACCGAACCGGCTGGTTCAGTTATGTAAACATCATAACCGAGAGCCAAAACCGCTCAAATCAAATGGTTCGGTTTAACCAACCAAGCAAGGCAGTCCGGTATATCGGTTCCCATTTTCAAACCGATAATGATCTTGGTCCAAAATTCAGCCCAAAACCTAAAAGCCCAACTCAAAACACCGAAACAAAATTTTAAACTGGAAATGAGAAAAATTCATTCCCATTAATAATGTTCATCGCTAATAAACGTTAACAGATACAAAAATAAGATCTATTAAAATTTAAAGATTTACTAGTGTTCTCATCTAATTAAGCAAGTACACCACACTTGAGATGAAGTTCAAATAAGTTAGTTATATATATAAGATAGTGGAAGAGTGAAAGATTGATGTCTGAGCGATGTGGGACTTTGAAAAGTAGATGGAGAAACAAAAACATGCAGCTCAAGGAGAGAGACAAAGAGGCGCGTTGCTAATAATAATATGGTGTAGAAGTTTAAAATATATAATAAATAAATCAGAGGTAGATGCAAAGAGGGGCATAGCTCAATGGCAGAGCTTCTCTGTGCCTGGGTTCGGTCACCGACGGGTCCCCGGTACCGACGACCGAACGGAGAGGCTTTCGGTAAGTAAATTTTCCTTGCATTTTCTCATGAGCCAAAAAGAGAATGAAAATGCAAACCTGATAAAGAAATGCAACAGCCTCTGCCTCTAGAGAGCACAGACCGTTCACAGCGGCTGAGCCGAGGGCTTCGATGGTCCAATCCAATCGAACAGAGGATTAGGGGTAAGCGACTCACTTAACATCTTTTCACCCGGTAGCGATTTTGGTGCCCAGACGGTTTGATGAGGAAGGAGTTGAAGAGGGCACAGTTTGTTTTTGCCAGAGTCTATTGTGATGATGTCACGCGGATTAATTACGCGTTGGTGCTAGATTTTGGATAAAAGAATTTTATTTAGTGTGAAAAATTAAAATTGCCCTCCATCGTTCGTCAAAATTTTAAATTCATACCATTATTCGTCAAATTATTTATAATCCAACAAATTATAACACATATTAATAATACATCAATTCTACTAATAATATTTATTAATAAAAATTTAATTTATTATTATTATATAATAATTATTGTCATTAATAATTAATTTTTTAAAAATTAAAAGTAAATCAATTTTAATTGTGAATTATTAATAATTAAAATAATATTAATAATTAATTATTAATAG
>JAYMTP010007287.1:0-11149 GCA_036897365.1 Geranium brycei | reverse complement strand
CAACATCCGACCGTTGATGGTCAACAAACTCTTTCCCGGCGAAATATTGCAATATATCGCCGGGTTAGAGTTGTTGACCATCAACGGTCATATCCTTTCCTGGCGAGATATTGCACAAAATCTCGCCGGGAAAGGATATGACCGTTGATGGTCATAATCCGACCGCTGACCAGTGAAACCAGCCCGGAAAAAGCATATTTGCAGTAGTGATAAGAAAAAAAAGGTTTCAAGAGATATAATAAGGATTATCAGTCTATTTCGATACCTATATTCTTACATCTAAATTTTATATTTATATAAATATTATAGATAACTATTTTTTCCATTTTTTCCAAAAATAACTATTTTTTCTTAGTCAAATTAGAGCTTAACTATTTAAGTGATTACTGATTAACAAATTGACATTTAGCTACCAATTTTTAGGCCACGTTAGAGCTTAAAGAAGTTGGTGTTTTGTGCTTTTATAACGAACAGTGGGAACATTTTATATTGTGTTGCAATTAAGCTGACTTGTTAATGATATAACTACACTCAGTTGCAAGTTAAATTTTATTTTAATCATTGTAAAGACATTTTAATCTTCTTATCAATCATAATCAACTCAAATCTCATATATCATACTTCATTCTCTTTTTTCTTTTTTAAAGAAATCGCAGCATATTATTAATTATAAAACAACTAACCCGACAATACACCGGACAACCAAAACATGAGATTGTGGCACAAACCCATCACCATTATCCAAACTACTGTTTGTTAAAGCATACATGACTAATTTATGAGTCATGGAATTACAAGAACAACTAGTGAAATAAAAGATAATGCAACGACATGCCTCTTGCAACCTCGCAGCCTCCACCTCGAATGGGTTGAGACTCTCCGCAAATTAATTACAAGATCCACCCGAGAATGACGAGCAAAATAAGTAATAGTGCAACGAAAAATTTCTTGCAAACTTGCGGCCTTCGCCTCGAATGAGTTGAGACTCTCCGCAAATACTTTACAATAACCACCCCGAAAACACTTGGAGCAAGCTCCCAGTACACCACCCCGAATAATCCTGCAAAATAAAACGATCCCCTCCAATCCTCTTCCCAACTCAAGAACCTCGTGTCATCTAGACTCCCAAATGGCCCAATAGGACACCACGAGGACGTATTGAAGTTTAAGAAAACCAAGAATATCTCTCAAAGTTTCCCTTTTCACTTTTTATATATATATTAATCATTGATTTGCTGGAAAATAATAATTCAAAATAGGCTTTTCAATAACCAAAATAGGTGTTTAGGTGACCCAAGGGTTTGGTGCCTCGTCAATTGACGAGTTACGTAGCGCGATTGTCTATGAGGTGATTTCTGCTGGCTGGTTCGGCGACGACGGTTGGGGGGACTCGTAGAGGCGACGAGGTCGAGGGTGCCTGCGGCTGTGAGGTCCCTTGGGGGCTCGGGGACTCAAGGTCGTGATTTAGGGTCTCGGGGTTTTGCGATTTGGTGTGTTGGTGGTTCTGAGGCTCGATTTGTGGATTGGTGCTATGAGGGTTCGGGCGACAAAGCCTTGAGTCGGAGACAGGTGAACAGGTTCCGGTGGTTGAGCGAGTTCGGGGTAGGGGTTTCGATCAGAGAAGGGAGGGGTCGACGGCGGGATTGCGATGGTAAAATTGGGAGGGTATTATTTCGATATTATCTGCGAGTGGAGACGGGTCCAGGAGGGGGTCATCGATTGTTGGGCAGAGAAGATCTGACATTTAGCTTGTTGTGGGAGCGAGAGCAGACGGATCTGGAGTGGCTCATCGGAGGTAGAGTAGGAAAATTTTGGCGATTTGCTTGTTGTGGCTTTGGTTGGTTGATGGATCAGTACTGGGAGGAATCAAGAATTCTCTGGCGTCGATGGATAGATTTATTTAAGCATATTGAGCTAGGGGGTATTGGTTTTCCCAAGCTTCAATACATACTCGTGGTGTCCCATTGGGCCATTTGGGGGGCAGATGACACGATACTCTTGATAGGGGAAGAGGATTGAAGGGGATGGATTTGATTCGCAAGTTTATTTGAGGTGTAGCATTCGTAGCTTGCTCAAAGTGTTCTCGGGGTAGTTCTTGTAACGGTTTTGTGTAGAGTCTCAACCCATTCGAGGTGGAGGCCGCGAGCTTACAAGAGGCATTTAGGTGCGCTATCACTAATTTTGTTCGTCGTTTTCGGGGCGGTTCTTGCAATGGATTTGCGAGGAGTCTCAACCCATTCGAGAGAGGCCGCGAGATTGCAATAGGCCCTTCGATTTCCACTTTAATTACTGTCTCAACTATCACTATATTTTTACCCTAAAATTTGAGCATTATGTTATCATAATCACTGCAATCTCTTGTTATACTATGTTTCCACTGTCGTTCCCAAACATTCATTACACAATTTCTCTATGGGTTGAGTTTCAGGTCAGGTTAATGCTTATAAGGGAAGTTGGTGCCTGAAGAAGAAGAAGACTCGACAGCGTTTGCGTCTCTCTCTCTCTATATATATATGATTGTGTAGTAGGTGAACATAATCAATATTGAAGATCAAGAAGACACACGGCGGTGATGATGATCATCACGTGGTTCTCTTCCCCTTCATGTCCAAAGGACACACCATCCCACTCCTCCACCTCGCCCGCCTCCTCCTCCGCCGCCGCCAAATCTCCGTCACAGTCATCACCACTCCGGCGAACCTCCCCTTCATCGCCCGCTCCCTCTCCGACGCCCCCGCCGCCTCAATCCTCCCACTCCCCTTCCCAAACAACATCCCCGGCGTCCCCGCCGGCGTCGAGAGCACCGACAACCTCCCCGACATGTCGACCCTCTTCGTCCCCTTCGCCGCCGCCACCCCCGCCATGCAGCCCCACTTTGACCTCGCCCTCCGAACCATAAAGAAGGTAAAACAACTGTTTTAGACCCATTTAAAAAATATGTTTCAAAAATGTTCTAAAAAATTTCTTATTAACAGCTTCAGGCCTGGAGAAACGTCCTCCTCGTCTCGGACGGCTTCCTGTGGTGGACACAGGACTCCGCCGACAGGCTGGGGATCCCGAGGATAGCCTTCTTGGGCATGAGCGGCTAGGCCACGTCGGTGGCGAGCTGCGTCATGGGACTCGTGGCGGAGCACGACAGGCCCGTCGCGGTCCCGGATTTCCCGTGGATCGAGGTCTCGAGGAGTGACTTCCACGCGCCGTTCAACGAGCGCGAGCCGGGGGGTCCTCACCACGACCTCGTGATGAAACAGGTCGGCGCGTCGAGGAGGAGCCGCGGCATGATTTTCAACAGCTTCTACGAGCTCGAGCCGGCTTTCGCCGATTATTGGAATCGGAACTTTGAGCCAAAGGGATGGTGGGTCGGACCTCTTTGCCTTGCTCAGCCTCTAACCAAGTCTCAAGTGAGTGTGTTATATGTATTCATGAAATTATTAATTGTCATGTTTATAGTTGTTACCTATACCTTAATATCGAATTAAATTAGTAGTTGACATAATTGGTGGCATATCAATTAAGAGACAAATGAAATATACCATAAACATGAAAGGTTAGTGGCATATACAAATATTGTTTATTTGTTTTGATTCGATGAAGCTTTAAGTTAAAAATGAAAGTCATATTTGACAATGGCTTCAGATCGAACCGGAACAAAGACCCTTGTGGAGCAAGTGGCTAGACCACAAGTCGGAGCAAGAGAGGCCGGTCTTATACGTGGCATTCGGGTCACAAGCCGAGATCTCGCCGGAGCAACTGAAAGAGATCGCTGTTGGGCTCGAGAGATCGGTGGTCAACTTCATGTGGGTCATCATAGCCGAATCCTCGAAGCTTCCGGAAGGGTGCGAGGAGAGAGTGAAAAATAGGGGACTCATAGTGAGGGAGTGGGTGGATCAGAGGGAGGTGCTGGCGCACGTTAGCGTAAAAGGGTTCCTGACGCATTGCGGGTGGAATTCGGTGGTGGAGAGCGTGTGCGCGGTCGTGCCAATGATGGCATGGCCCGTGATGGCGGAGCAGCCGCTCAACGCGAAGATGGTGGTGGAGGAGTTGAAGGTGGAAATCAAGGTGAAAGGGGGGAGGGGCAAAGTTGGTGACGGCGGAAGAGGTGGAGAGGGTAGTGAGGGAGCTAATGGAGGGAGAGAAGGGGAAGGAGGCGAGGAAGGCAGCGCGAGAGTACGCGAGGAAGGCTAAGATGGCTATGGAGGAAGGAGGATCGTCGTGGCGGGCACTGGGATCACTTCTTGATGAGATCGCGACGACTGAGAAGAAAGTGAACACTGAAGTTTCAGATCAAAAAGATATGAATTCATTTGTCGATAAAGAACATCTTTAGTATATTTTAAGAAGTATATCTTAGTCTTTGCTTAATAATAACATATGCAGAGGATGTAAACGCGGGTCATTTTATGAATTTGTATAAATAAGTGGTCTAATATTATGTCGTTTTCTTATTTCTGGGGCGTAGAGTTTTTGAATTTGATATTGTGGCAGTGTGTATGTTGATGATATTAATTTAATTGAGACTATTGAAGAGATGTTTAATATTGTAAAATATCTTTAAAAAGAATTGGAGATGAATGATATAAAAAACAAAATATTGTCCCAATCTGTAAATTAGATATATTTTAGGTGGAGTTTTAATTTATCAATCTACCTATGTTGAGAAACTTGTGAAACCTTTCAATATGCATAATAGTCATTCAATCAATACTCCAACTATTGTTTGTCTCTTTATCCTAAAAAATATCATTTTCACCCCTAAAAAATAAATGAGTAAATACTTGGTTCTGAAGTATCATATTTAAATGCGAATGGAGTTTTATTATATCTAGTGTAATGTACAAGACCAAATATAGCATTTCAATTAAGTGTGCTCGAAAGATTTTCTCAAAATCGACAAGATGATATTGACACATAATCAAACAGATATTTCATTATTTAAGTGAAACTAAATAGCTACTTCAACGTATATATGACAAAATGATTCGCTCTATTCAATACTCAAATGAGATTTATGTTAAGAAGATTCACACCAGTAAAAGAATGGCAAGACTTGTTCACTAAGAGTTTACCGACGTTTACATTTGAGAAATTATTGTACAAAATTAGCATGTTTTGACTTAGCAATAAACCAAAGTAACCCTGTCAACTGTCAGGAAGAACAACATTTAGGTGAGCAAGAATATGAACATAATCAAATTTTGGATTTATGCACGCTCCACTCTTGCAATATTATCTTACACAATTATTTGTAAAGGATGTTGTCCAAACGAGAGTATTAAGATAATGCGGACTTTACCTTCGTAACCATGCAACATCGCCTTACATAAATATTTGTAAGACCTGTAATAGACGGAATGTGAGTTTCTCCATGCATTTGAAACAAATCTTACAATTTTCTGTAAGGGAGAAAATATGTGAGTGAACAAAAAAAACACATAATCCAAGAACTTCAATTCTTTATTTTCAAATCTCATTTTCTAATTAACTCTGTTACATTTATAACCCTCTATTTCATATAATTTGTACAGCACATAACATATTTTTACAAACTCAAGGTCAGAATTCAGTACTCCATCACTTGCAAACACATAAACACTGAAAACTCATATATCATCACTACCGGCATATATATATATATATAATCTACAAACAAATTTCCCTACCAAATCACAGATCCATGATCAGCTCTAAGCATCGTCCTTGTCCGCCGTGAAATCAGGTTCGTCCGGCTTCTCCATCTTCATGGAAGCGACGACTCCCAGCCTGCTCCTCTGATGTCTCGAACTCGCATTATCCAGCAGCGAGCTCTCTGCGTTCGCATCCTCGTACACAGTCTCGTCGCTGTAGTTGCTCTCTTGATCGGACCAGTGCACGTAGTTGTAGCTCTGCTGCATAGCGAACTGCTTCGCCAGCTTGCGCTTCTTGTACTTCCTCCAGGCGGACTGCAGGAAGCAGGCGCCCCATGTCCTCCACTGGTGGGAGTAGTACCTGAAAGACGGGGTGTCCAAAAATAACTGAACCGACCAAACTGAAAAATAACTGAATCGGAAGGAAACAAATTGATTTGGTTTAAAATTGAACCAAACAGAAATCTATCGGTTCGATTTCAGATAATAAAATAAGTACCCACAAAAAATCGAACCAAACTGAAAATCGATCAATTTGGATATGTGACTCATTTTAAGTCATCGATCATTATTGATTGAGTCTAAAAATATTGGCCAACAAAAACAAGTCAATTAATAAGTCAAAATCGGCTAAAAATGTGAGAATCTCATTAAAATCAGTTCAAAGTATATTCAACGAAAAATCGATAAGTCAATACGATATAAAGCGTAAGAATTTCATGAAATTCAGTTCATAACAAATAAAACCGAACACAACCAAAAACTGACATGTTCAAAACCAAACTGAATTTTGTCGGTTCGATTTTGATCTTCTTAAAACCGAAATAATTGATTCAGTTCAAAATCAAATAAAACTGACTCAAAACCGACCAATGAACAGTCCTACCTGAAAGCCTGCTGGAGCTTCCTGCTGTGGAGCCTCTTGAACTGGTTCGCCACGTTCTTGAGGTCTTCGGCCCGGAGGGCGAATGCCTCGACCTCGCAGAGCGCCCTGACCGTCCTGGTTGATAAGGGCATGTTGGGGCTGGCGGCGGGCATCAAGGCCCACGTCAGCAGCTCCTCCCCGCAGAAGTCGCCCGGCCTGAGGTTGATGGTGTTGAAGAACCCGGTTCTTCCCCCGTTTGTCGTCGAGCTCTCGAGCTGGCCTCTGATGATGAAGAGCATCTCGTCCACTGGGTCGCCCTCTTGGAATATGAAGGTGCCCTCCGTGCACAGAGATGAGACAAGGCATTCGCACATTGCGTCGAGAAGTTGGTCGTCCATTTGAGAGAAGAAAGGGACCTGTCCAGTAAATCAGCATTACAAGCATTGCATATTACAGAGAGACCCTTTTTTTATCGGCAAGAATTAAATAGCAATATCGCCAGCATGAGAATTGGAACCAGCGACTACATGCTTATTACATCAGGTCTCTGTCACTTCAATCACAGCGTGCAACATTATATTATATAGGCATGACAGTTTGGTTTCAGACATGACGGATCAGAGAAGCACTAATGCATCCCAACCCGAATAGTTTGAGGCCCTATTGATATCATAGCATATAGCAGTTTCACAGTTTGAACTTCACTTTCGAAATAGCTCTACTCATGGTGATGAATTATAAACATAAAGTAGGATAGTTAGATAAACGTACCCGGCGAACAAGGGAAAGGCATAGATGCTGTTGAATCTGGCGGCGAAGGTCAGTAGGCAACTCTTGTAATATGTACTCTGCATTAACTCCTCTGGTAGCTAACCATTTATATTGAACAAATTTACGAACTCGTTCTTGCAAGTCTTGAGGTAACTGCCGATGCCTCATCCACTCTTCAGTATCTCTTTTCTTGACCCTCCATTCTTCAATTCTTACCGTCAAAGATTGCAAGTAGGTCTTCAAGGAAAACAAAATCCTGGTTAGCTCATAATCACAGTAATTGGATTATTCATGAACACTAGACACTAGCTCATAATCAGTTTATTAGATTATCAACCTGAGACAAATATCAATGCAGCAAGACTAGAAATAAGGTAGGATTCAACACAATATTCTTTTACACCTACTAGAGCTAGTACCCGCCTTGATTAGTACCTTGAAGCATTTGAACAATCGATCTACCCGTATTTGACCGAGTAACAAATGAAAAAATGTGAAGTAAAAGACTAAAAAACTATTGAAACTTGAAGGTGAGAAGGGTACTTGAGTTCGTGTATCAGATCCCTTTTGGAGCTCATGAATCTGATACCGAAACTGAACTGGAAAGTAGACATTAGTCATCCAAAGTGAGAATGCAGTAACTCAGATAATAAACCTACTGTTTAACTATGAATCTGATACCTTAAGACTATAGAGAAGGCTCATATTTTCCTTTTCCTCGATTATTTGTATTCAGACTAAAGGTTCACTATAGCAATCTTTCGTTATAGAACAAATGTTCAGAAAACTTAATATGCGCATTACTGATACATCATATATAAGAACAATATGGGGCGCTGAAGGAGATCACACCTGCATCTTGCCAATCAGCTGTGCAAATAGAATTAAACCAATGATGTTTATAAGAATGCAAAATGTCGTCTCGCCCATATATGTGCTTGTCTCCAGATTCTGCCCATAGGAACTGCAGAGAGATTTAAGATGTCAGCATGAACACTTCACATAGACGATTTAACAATAGTTCTAAACTCTATCCCAATTAGACATCTATTTCAAATAACCATTATTGATTTTTTAGTGGCATGTCGAAAGAGGACCCAGAACAGTACTTCACAGGGCACCAGAACACACAGCTCTATGTATGTAACTGCAACAGATCTGAGTTCATAAGTTTAAAACCCATACCTTAAGTTTCGTAAACCCCACCAAAGACAATACACGCACTTGTGTAGAAAATCTACTTCAGCAACGCCGCTAGTCATAGCACTTGCATACATTCCAAACTTAAAGTTGATATTTTCAATCTTCGGATCACAGAGAGTGGTAACCTTGGTGACATTCACCCAATATTTCCGTCGCTCGTCAGTTTGACTAGCACAATCAAGAAAAGTAGGGAGGCAAGTCAGGACTCCCTGCTGAGTCTCTTGTTCACACGCAATTTCCCAGCAGCGGAACTCCCTCCCTACAGCTAGAAGATACCACGAAGCTCCTATCAACTGCGACCACAATAAATGGCGACGGTCAAATGAGTTATACAGCAAATAAAAGTTTTGAAAGGAAAAAAAACACACTAACAGTTGATCCAGACGCTCACATGACTAGCGAGTATGTAAAGAAGTAGATTATAAACAGCTCCCGCCCAAGCAACCCTGGCGATAATTCCATTACTTTTTGCGATTTGCTGATTCAGAGGGTAGATAACAAAAACTCTAGGGATATATTGAAAAAGAACGATGAGCGCAAGAGTGTTGTTTGTGTGATCAACTCGAGAGTCTCTCGTTGCCGGAATCACCAACCAAGTAACCAACTAAAAGGCATAACAACACAAAACAAAACAACTCAGCCCTGAATATAGACTACATAGCAATTACAGCCACAATGCTGCATACAAATGAACAAGACAGTATAATTCATACAAATTTCTCTTCCCTCTAATGTATACATAAATGCTTTATAACCCTAATTAAACCCAATATCTGTATGCATTGAACTATAAGTTCTAACCTTAAAAGAACAGGACACATTCAATCATCAACACAAAACCCAAATTCGAGAAACACTTGAATCAACCCTTGAAAATCAAAATTAATTTGGGGATTGCCTTCTATGGCACCTCATAATCTAAACCTTAATCAAAACCATTATCTGTATGCATTGAACGATGAGTGCAAGAGTGTTGTTTGCCGGAATCACCAGCCGAGTAACCAACTAAAAAGCATAAGAACACAAAACAAAACAATTCAGCTCTGAATATAGACTACTTAGCAGTTACAATCACAAAGCTGCATACGAATGAACAAGACAAGTTCACAAATTTAATATAACTCATACAATTTCTCTTCCCATTAATGTATATATAAATGCTTTATAAGCCAAGTAAATTCAACTAAACCCTAAACAAACCCAATATCTGTATCCATTGAAATGTAATTTATAAAACCTTACAAGAACAGGACACATTCAATCATCAACACAAGAGCCAAATTGGAGGCAGACTTGAAAATCAAAATCAATCCGGGGGGGCTCGGCTGACCTGAGGCAAGGGGAGCGTGGCGGCGAGATCAACAATGAAGTCGGTCCTGAGGTAGCGCTTGGCGATCTCCCCGGGGTCCATAACCAGCTCGCCCCGGCCGAAGACCCTGGACTTGGGGGAGACGAAGCCGGTCCTGAACTTCATGAGGAGGTGGAGGAGGTAGAAGAGGTCGGTGAGGGTGCGGAAGACGGTGATGAGGACGGCGGGGGCGGTGTCCTTCTGGAGGCAGGCGGGGCCGCCGATGCGGGGGATGTAGAAGTAGAGGGGGTCGATGAAGAGGGCGATGAGGCAGGAGGCCAGGAACACGTAGTTCCACAGGTTGGCGATGTCGCTCGTGGGGTCCAGGATCTGGTAGTGCCATAGGATGCGGTAAGGGCGGGTCTCGTCCTCGTCGTCGTCGTCGGAGAGGGTAGGGTCGGTGATCCTGCGCCGGATGTGCCGGAGCTTCGAGGCCGGGGCGGTGATCAGGCTATCCATCTTCCTCCCATGGCTCCTCCAGAAATGGCGCCAAGGGTTTGGGCTTTTTCTTTTTTTCTTTTTTTTTAGACCGTTGGAGGTTTTTGCGGGAAGCCGAAGGAAACGCTTGGACTTTGGAGGGAAGAGAAAGGCGGCTCCGAGATCTGAGTAATATATGATTTTTATTTTCTATCTCAATGTGTAGGGTGAGCATAGTTCTGGAACCGGACCGGATCATCTGGTTCTCTAATCATTAGAACGATATATGAAAATGAAACAGTTATGTAATAAGGAAATGGTATCATTTCGACTATTAGGGTTGTAAACGAGTCGTCAGTTCGTTAAATTTGATTCAAACTCGCTATAATCGAGCTCGATGTCAACTTTTTAAGGCTCGATAGGATAGCAAGCCGGTTCGTTTAATATTTGACTAAACATATATATTTTTAAAAAGTAATAAATATTTAGATGTAATTGCACATTGTTACCCCAAACTATCATTCATTCTCACATCACTATCAATAAATAAAAAACTCAATTTTGCAATCATTCAACTACTTTTTGTAAAAATCTATAAAAAAATTGAGCTAAAAAAACAAAAATGCTCTCACTAATTTTGATTTGAAATCAGGTTGGCCAAGCCTGTTCAAATTAAGAACTGGTTTATTTTTATTTAATAAATAATAATTATGAAAAATATTATTATTACTACTCAACAATATAATATAATAATAATTATGATTATAGAATTAAAAAAAAATTTTAAAAAAAAGATGAGCAGTTTGTTATTTTTTTTCTTTCTAATTTTTATAATAATAATAATAATATATTTTGTAATTACTATTTTAATTAATAATACTTTTATAATGATTATTTATTAATTAAAAAAATTAGTTTTTT
>JAYMTP010007286.1:0-11150 GCA_036897365.1 Geranium brycei | reverse complement strand
GTACTGGGATCACTCTGCAGACACTTTTCGGGTCATCTCCATTCCGAAGAGGTGGAGGCCGTAGGTGTCAAAGAAACTTTATCTTGGGCAAAAGGGAACAATTGGATGGAGGTGGTGGTCGAATTAGATTGCCTCAGGGTAGTGGATCAGGTATGGCAAAGGACTCAAGGAAGAAACTTGTTTGGGGGAATCATCTGTGACTGTAGGCGTTTTCTCTCTAATTCGGGGTTAAGTTTGTCCTTACTTTTTGCGCGTCGAACCTGTAATAAAGTGGCTCACGAATTGGCCAAGTTTGCTTTAACTAACAATAACTAGGATTATGGTGAGGGGTCTGTCCCACCATATGTATCTTCAGCTGTCTGGCTAGATGCCAAGTTAGTTGCTATTTAATAAATAAATTCGTTTTACCTTCAAAAAAAATATTTGTGGAATATATAATAAAAACTAATTTGAATATTTTTTTTTAAATATTAAAAATAAAAAAGTTGTTCAAATTCGTTTTTTATTTTTAATGTTTTTTTCGGAAAAATCTTTTTTTTAAAAAATAATAATATTGAAATCAGTTTTTAATTATTTATTTCATAAAAAATATTTTTTCAAAAAAAGTTTAAGAAATATTTGTTTAGATTTATTTTAAAATTCTAATATAAGGGCAATATGGACATTTCATATTAAAATTAACTCTATTAGAAACGATGACACTTAAAAAAACTTCGCCATATTGAAGTGACACTTAAAAAAGTTCACCGTAGTGACATGAAAATATGTCAAACTTCACCGTAGTGATCAGGAATTATCCCTATATTTTAAAGATAATTTCACATAATACACTGTAACTAATCACATTTTTCACTTTAGAACTTAATTTTAAAACTTTACTTCACCATATTTAATTATTTTTAATTCACATTAGTATTACATCATTAATATTTGATTTCTATTTGAATTAGAATGATAAAATGTCTATTTTCATAAATTCAAAACTCAAGCTGAAGTGCTTACAAATTGAACAAACAAGTGTTGATAGAATAATTATTTTATCAATAAAATTTCTTGTGCAACTTATTAGAGTAGCTGAGTTGGTCCAGATGACTAAAAAATGTCTGGGATTTGAATCTTAAACCATTTCGATATTTAAAATTCAAAATGTTTGTGAGCCTTGAGCACAAATTGAAATAATACCTTAAGTATAATAATACATAGTAAAAGATTCAGACAATCCATAGAGACAATATTATTCCTAAAGTAACACATACCAAATACACTTTATAATCCCATGTGGACATTGCAATAATAATAATAATACAACTATAATTTGACAGTCGATTTGCAGGTGGAATTAGCAGTTTGGTTGAAAATGAAAATGGTGACATCACAATTGCTATAGGTTGTAGCCTTGAGTTTGAAGATTTTGAAAACCGTTACTTTGCCGTGCAACTTGCTAGAGGAACTCAAATTGAAGCTTCCCGCCAACGTATCCTTCAAAAATTTAGGATTAGTGAGTACTTTATCGGTTTCCACGTTGACGGTGGATGTGATATTCCGGCTGGCACGTGCCGGGAACGTGCCTCCATCAACGAAAGCTTGGGCCACCAGCGTTCCGTTGTAACTGATGTTGGACACGCTGTTTTTGTATGCGAAGCTCCCGTAATTGCGATTATCGATAGTGACAGTAAGGAGGAGCGAGAAATTAAGCGCTAGGGTTGGGGTTTCCAAGGAGAAGTTGAGGAGGTTGACTGGGAGAGGTGTGATTTTGGGTTGCTTTGGTTTGAACACTGTGAAGAACAAGATGATCGTCACCACTATGATTGCTATCATCACAATGGCTGTGATGCCACAACAGATTTTAAGGCTCCTTCTTGCCATGTAATGGGTTCTTGGTATTTTCAAATTACAACTTTTGTGATTAATAGTGGTATTGAGAATTTATCGTCAATTACAATGTGACTGGTGGAAATGGGAGATTAAAGCAACGAGGGATTTGTTAATTTTATAGTCTGTCTTGTTAGTGATAGTTTCTTGGTAATAGCTAACAAACTTTGTTTTAATATTTGTCCTCATTTGTTTTGGGAAGCATGTGGGTCACTACATTCACGACTTTATCTTCTAAACATTATTTAGTAGGTAAACGAATTGAATTGTTAATGAGCTGCTCAAATTCAATTGTTAGATATTCAGTGTGAATTTATTAGAGTCGAATTGATAGGGTTGTCCATTTTAACCAAAAAAACCATATTTGAACCGGAGATCGAACCAAATCCAAGCAACTAAATATCATGGATAATGATTTTGTTATGGTTCAATTTTTAAGTAAACCAATTAATTTTGGTTTGGTTTCAGTTTAAATAATTTAAAACCAGCGGTTAACTATAAAAATCGAATCATAATTGGTCGTACAAGTGTCAATCCCGTAGACGTCCACGTCCGCCCACGTCTTCCTTCCTTAATCAAAATTGGAGTATGTGTTTTTTCTATTTAATAATATTTTATAACTTGTGCATATCTTAGTGATAGTTTTTTTATAGTTTGTTTGTTTTTTTTATCGGCAAGAAATAAATTTATTAGAAACGAGAAAAAACATTACAAGAAAGAAAAATGAAAGATCACCAAAAGGCGAACAAAGAAACCCCCACCCCGCCTTCTAAGCAACTCCTCATGAACCAGCTTGGCCTCAACGTCCGAACACTTTCCTAAAACGAAGAACTCTGGGTCCAAAGTCCCGAGCTACCAAGTCTACACCCTGGCGAGGGGTCACAACCCCTTCTTCCTCTTCTTCCCAATCCCTTTCATCATCGTCGTCAAGTGCCTCCAGTTCCTCTGAGAGCAACAAACGGGAAGCTCTACTGCCCCTGAATTTTCTCATAGACTTCCCCACCCTGAATTTAGAGAGAATTCCAAGAGTCTTCCGTTGACGCGAACTACTCAAACTCAGGTCCATGGGTTTCATCCCTCCTGCCTCTGGAGTTGAACAAATCTCCTATGTCTGTGAGTCTTTAGTCCTCAACTGGTTCGGCCTGATCACCGCAAGTGGTTCCATCGTGATCGGGACTTCCAGATCCTCTGCCTTCTCTGGGTAGATTGAGAGCCCGACTCCTCCGATACTCCTTTCTGAACTTTCTCAAGTATAGGTGGGACAACAATCTCATAAAACCCGCTCTCCCCCCTCCTTGGGGACAAGATTGTGCAGAATGGAGCTTGGAATTTCAATACCAACTACACCGACCTCGACCGGAGCCCCGCTCCCCTGACTCATGAGTACGATTCCCTTATACTTCTTATGGTACTTATTTAGGTCTAGGAGCCTAAAAATGAACCTACGCATCCTTAGAGCCTCTTGACCCTGTTGTTCATGTTCCTGCCTTTGCGCTTTCTCACCCTCTTTCCGAGTGATAATTATCATTTCATGCTGAAATTCGGAATGAACCTTTCCTTGCCCCTGATGATCTAATTCTGCCAACTCTTGTTGAGAGTCCTGCTCGTCCAACACCTCAGAGACTTTCGATCCTTCTAGTCCAACATCACCTAACAAATCGGCTGAAGTAGCCACTTGATCTCCCTTCTCCAGTGTCTAAGAGTCAGCAACCCTCTTACTAGGTCTCGTCTCACGCCAATAAAACCTCGGTCGAACCATTCGAACCACCCAATTGTGAGCATCAACCTCTTGCATCATCATGGACCCTGTGTGAGTCGGGCCGGCTGTTAAAATTGAACCAATTCCGGTCCAAATTCTATCAACCGGACCATGCGCTCTTCCCGCCCCTCGGCTCCAACCAGCTCGAAACCTCCGCACCAAGTGCTCGTCGGCCCCAACACCAGCTGCAAGAATCGCCGGAGCAGATCGTTTAGAGCGGTCCTCCCCTCTGCCTGAACGAACAGCTGCTTGTGCCCGATGGTCGGAAACCACCGTGAGAGGAGGGAGGTCGCGATCAGCATCCACCTCCACCATAAGACGCCCTCCTCCTCAATAAAAAACCCTCCGTCAGACCTTCCCTGATTCCCAGTCCCTCGCCTTCGACCCCATCTCCCTCACTGTAGCATCACGGCCACGAGACGAGACTAGGGTTGCAGGTGGCGGCGCCACCTGATTAGGGCACAGAAACTCGGATAGATAATCTCGAGTCTGACCAGGCTGGCGGACATCGCCACTGGGCCTTCCTGACTCTCTGGTGTCTACTCTCGGGCCGGAAAACTTCAGCGGACCCGCCCAAGCCCCTCTGCGCTCATTCTCTCTCTTCGCGAAAATAGGGTTCGCGGCAGACGATCGCAACCTCCTTCCTCCTTGTCCTCTCGCACCACCCACAGCACCCGCTGCTCACACACGCTCCAGTTCGCCATCCCTCTCCCTTCCGTGGGCCGAACTAGATCCAACTTTAAGCTTCCATGGTTTCCGATCTAGAGCTTCGGCCAGGTTGACTCCAGCGCCAGAAAGTGGCTGAAAAATATTGAAAAGCGTGGTGTGATGGCCGGAATCTCCTCCCCAACGTACTACCCTCCTCATCGCATGAAGAAAGGGTAGAAAAAGAGGTTCGCCGGAGCTCGGCCGGAGGTCACCGGAAATCGCATTTTTTACCGTGAAGACAACTTGCTGCGAAAAAAATGATGAAGACTGAAGATGACTTTTTTTCTACTTATGTTTTAAATTTTTAGTTTATCATTATTTTGCTGAATTTTAATTTTTGATAGATTGTAGTGTTGGATTTGGTATTATATCATATGAAAGATGGGTAGGGCATATTTTATCGTAGGAAATGACCAAATTGAGGGCTCTTACAGCTCTCTTAAATTGATTAATGATTTTTTGGCCATTTAAATTTATTGTCTATACATATTTTTAATGGACAAAAAAAATTGAGCATGAGTAAAATATTTAAAACTAAAATCAACTTTGAATGATAGATTGAGCCCAAATTGCATGCCCAAATATTTAATCCTTAAATATCGATTGGTTCGGTTTAAATAAAAAACCGAACCACTTTTTACTTGGTTAAAAACCGACCATTCAATTACACTCTGTTTTGATTATGGTTTTTAAAAATTACAAAACCAAGATTTTCAGTTTGATTTGAGAACAAGCCATTTTGTCAGGTTAACCAACCATGGACAACTCTATGAATTGGAGTCGAATTTAAGTTTAAAGCCATGCTCGTTTAATAAACGAGTAGACCTCGAACATAACCTTTCAAGACTCAATAAACTTGTGAGTTGACTCGTTTAGTATTCAATTAATTACATAAATTTTAATATTATATTTTTTAACTTTTAATAAATATTTATACTGAAACTAACGAACTTAATCGAATCGAGCCGACTCATTTAGTATTTTATAAATTGTATATTTTTATTTAATTTAAATGTCTACTTTTGCTGAAAAATTAAGCGAACTCAAAAAAACAAACTCAACCCGAGCTCTGACAATTTTAAACCCGATTTGATTAGTTTATACCCGCAAGCGTGAGTATGATCCCTGAGCTGATTTTGTAGGTGGAGAATGCTAGTGTGTCCATTAGGTGTTCCCACCAATTTGGACTTTATTTTTGATCTGATTGAGCTCCAAACGTATTGCAAGATCCTATGTGTAGGGTAGGCTTGTATTTGCAATGCAACAAGAGAGGAGTCATATACTTGTTCTATAATGGAACTCAGCTGGGCCATCATGAACTTCAACCCTACACTTTTACTCATCAGCTGCAAACTGTCACACAGCAATATAGATTTTTAGGTGAATCTTTCAACAATTTTGCAGCTTATCCATTTCATTGGGAAAATGTAAACTGTCAAGTGAACATTTTGAATCAACAAAGCACAATCACGTTTTGTTGTGCATCCCCACAATGTAAAACCAAAATCCTATTTTCTTTTCAAATACGTTCCCCGCCTAAATTTCTCTCTCCCTCCAACAATGCCAAATTTCAAGATCAAGTTTTGTTGAACCTGTAACATTTTCTACATCCCCTCGTAAGTAAGTATTCAGTAGGTATTCCACAACCCGCCCTTTGAAGAATGCGTATACTCACAAATCCTATAGGTTTGTTGTTGTATCCGCCTTGTTTGTTAATCTAGACTTTGACTTTCTCTCTCGCTGAGTTCTAGTAGAGGATGAAGAACCCCTGGGAGATGTTGCCTTCATTTTCCTTCGCCTGCGCTTCTTGGGAATATCTTCTTGTGGTTGGGCTGCAAGTCCCTTGATTTCTACATCTGTTGCAGATATGAATCAAGTCTTAGAAACTTGAAGCTCACACTTAAATTGTTGATTAAATAAAGCAATAATTAAATAAGAAAACAGAAGAGAGTGCCTTTGCAAAAGTAGAAGTTAATTATGGGTCTTTGTTTAACCTAAAAGTAGAGCAATTAGTGGAGAAAACAATTCAATTCCTTTTAACAATGGAACTGTCGTCTCTATTCCCAAGGTCACGAGCCACTAGATTCCCTTTGTTATAGAAATAGTGCCTCGTGACAGAACATCCAAATAGTGTCTCTATTCCTTTTCATATGTTGACAAAACAGTGTCCCTCATATCGTATGAAAGAAGTCGATCAAGGTTCCCCCGTAAAAAGGGGATATATGATCTTGTCTAGTTACCAATACAGCCAGACAAAAGTTCAAAAAAATTATATTATAGGGACCAAAATTTTTGTTATATAATAGGGATACCAAAATGCATCTTTATTTTGCTTTGGTTAACTAATGAAACATTGCACTAACTATTATGCATTGCATTAATAATGAATAAGCAAATCACACAATATGAGATGTTAGTTGTATAAGGAGAAAGGAGACGCATACCACTCTGAGGCCATTTGCAGGTCCCATTTGCAGGAACCGAAACATCAATACCATGAGGAGAAAGAGGAGCACCGGGCATAGAAGCGCCACCAGCCGATGGGGCTGAAAATTCAGGTCCCGTCTTAAATTCAGTCATCTGCATCAATTAAAATTCTTAAATTTAATGACTTAGAATAACAAAAACAATATGCAAGTAAAATACATACCCAACTAGGGTGAGTAGCAGAGCCCCCTTCCCACCCGATGTGTGCCACATGCTTAACATCGGTAGGGTGCCCAATTTCAATCTCTCGTTCCTTCACAACTAGCGGAAAATACCCATTTCCAATCTCAGTCCCTTAATAAAAAATACATACATAGATACATGTTGTCCGAGTTAGAAATTGCAGCATTACCAAAAATTTGGGAGATGTATTTGTTGAAGCCTTTGTAGATTCCTTTCATGGCAATTGGTGGAAAGTGAATCCCCTTTTTTATTGAATGATGGCAATAGTAATGGGAAGAAAACAGATTGGTTCCTTAGCCTAGTACAAGGTTAAAAGCAAGTAAATTTTCAAGAAGAAAATCCCCAAAACAAAACAAAACACGTTAGAAGATCAATCACAGCACGTGATTTAGGGAAGTATTTACCCATGAAACAAGACTGGTATGTTATTCTCAGATTGAGAACATGAAAATCAAAATGTTAAAAATGATGATGAAATTTATGGTACCTGTGGAGGATGTAAGATTCAATAGAGAGCCAAATCTTCCTCCCCCACTTCCTACAACCTCTTCTCAAAATCCAGCTCCATTTTCCATCTTCTCTTTAGCGGTATTTCTGACGAACAAAAAATAAATCAATTAAAACAATTAATATGAGAGGGATGAATTAAATAGTGCATACCCAGAGTAGGAGGAAATTTGGGAAAAGAAGAATGGGGCAGAGGAAAGAAGGTGGGGAGGCACGAAAACCTTCCCAATCAAGTATTTGGGAAGGCTTTCAGAGAGGATCACATAATATTAGTTTATTCCAACTATTCCGTATTTAAATTAACAAATATCCACAAATAATATGATGAGGTGTTTGTGTTTTCTTCCTCTGCTTTAAACAGCCTGCACAGCACACCTCAACTATTTTATTATTAATCTGAAAAATTAGTTTTACTTAAACTTTCTTAACTTCAAAATCAACTTGTGGAGCCTCCTAAATTTGAAAATTCTGTTAATTTTTTTGCGAAATGACAAAAATACTCTTGCATTAAAATAATTAAAATAGATATTAAAAAAATAATTTTGAACTTTTCTTCTAATTTTTTCTGTAAAAATGTTTTTTTTTTAAATTTTTTTTACTACGAACCGATTTTAATTCTTTACTTTTTACAACAAAAAAATTAGGAAAAAAGTTCATAATCATTTTTACTTATTTATTTTAATTTTTTAATACAAGGGTATTTTCGTCATTTCACAAAAATGTAACATAATTTTTAAAAAAGTTGATGGAAAATGGTAAAGTGAAAGTTTTTCAAACTTAGGAAACTCCACAAGTTGATTTTGAAGTTAAGGGGGTTTAAGTGAAACTCGTGTATAGTTAAGAGGGGTCATGTGAAATTTTCCTTTATTAATATCAACTAGTTTGTAGCTCTGCGCCTTATTATTTGTAAATTAAAAAATGAACTTATTAAAAAAGTAAATTATAACATATTACAAATCAAATGAAAAAATACATAAATTATAAAAATAAAAATAATAAAAGAACAAAAATTCCAAAACAAAAATAGAAATTATGGATAAATTATAGGGCTAATTTTAGATGGGTCACTGGAAAAGTTTGAATTCTCACATAGGTCACCAAAATTTTAATTTAATTTCTGAGGTCACCAAAACAATTTTTTGTACCATATCCAACTTCGTCAATTTTTTATATTTTTAAAATTTTAAATTGACAATAATACCCTTATCTTTGTCTGGTCGATAACAACAGTGAGCGATCTTCTTTCTTCGATGGCCGTGAGTCGGCGCTCTCTGGCTGAGAGTGTTGACATGACCTGACATCGGCATGAATAGGCTGTTGTACAGGCTCTTCATCTACGTTAGTTCCTTGCTCCGCCACGCTGCTATGTCCTCCGCCACGCTGCTGTGTCCTCTGCCGGTAACCTCTTTAACAAAAATAAAATAAAAAGTGCAGATTTTCTCTCTCTAGAATAATAGTGTGAGAGTCTCTTCTATTGTACACTAACTCAACAACCAAATCACATCAAATTCGTCTCATCAGAACCAAATCACATCAAATTCGTCTCATCACTCGGTGAATTACAAATTCAGTTCAATTGATGCTTCAATTTCTAGAACTCGTGAATTTTATCCCCATTTCGCGCCCAAAGGATTGAAGGTGAGTGCCCGAGAATTTTCTTGGCGATCTGTTATGTTTTCGTGGAAATGGAGTGTGGGTTTGGGTTTCTGTTTGTTTATTTGTGTTCTATTTTCTTGAATATGTGGAAAATTGGACTGGATTTGCTTTGGTTGTGTAGATCTAATTGTGTTCCTCAGTTTGGTTATAATTTTTTTTTTATCAGAAATAAAATTAAATTGACATAAAGCAAAATACAAACGATATCCGAGAGGATAGAGTAAAAAATACAAGCCAAAACAGAGAAAACAAACCCTAAAAAGCTAGTGAACCAATTCAAATTGGACAGAACCGCAATTTGAACCGGTTCAGCCAACGGAACCAGATTCAATTGAAAAACATCAATTGATCTAGTTTGAACCGCACGCTCCGGTCGATTTCGGTCTGACCCAAATCTAATTGGAACGGACCAGGAGACACTGCAACCCTCACAGACACTCCTCGCCGGTAAAGCAAGCACCAACGACGTTGAGCCACCCAGTCCAAGCACCACCGCCACACCACCAAGGACCCAGACCAGGCTCCACCTGCGTCGGCGGTGGCGTCTCCCAAAGCTAATCCCAAAAAACTCAAACAGGTCCACCCGATACCAAATCGATGGCACAGACGAACGTCTTCAACCTTTCGATTTAGGTCTTCATTCTAGTTCAACTTAATTCGACTCCAGCGACGGCACCAGAGTCCCATGCCCAAAACAAGAGGCCAACCCCAAACTCGTTGCAGCTTCCACCATCTTCCCATCCTTCGACATCGAGCTCCTTTGTGAAGGAGGGGTCGAGTAGCCAAAACCAGACCAGATCTGGTCGAGTTGAGGTCTCAAGCCCTCCTCTGTCTTTGCACTATTGAGGCTTCGTCGCCGACCCAGGACGCTTCGGTTCGGCCATCCCGCAGGAGCAGAAGGTGCGACCTCAGCGACCGCCACTCCGTTCGACCCTCTCATCGGAGTAGGAGGTACGACAGAGCCGCCCACTGTAAATTATAATACCCGGTTGTAGAATAGGCAGACTCGTGAAGTCGATTCGGACAGTGAGGTTGTAACGCTTGCTCAACTGTTTATTTTCTCGAACTTCAGTTGTTGGTCGAAACGATTGCATGCTGATTAAGGTGGTCCTGTAGGAAATGGAGAAGAGCAGAGTTTATGTGTTGTGGCCTCATGCCACTGACCTGAAAGTAATATTTCTGGTGGAAGAAGTAGAGATCCAAACTGGTAGCTTCCGAGGTTTTGCACAGATGTTCGGAACAGCGCCCACTCGCAGCACTGAAGGTGGAACCAGCATGGACAATATCAGGAACAGAGAAGACGACGTGAAGGAGTGTAAAAGATGGCTTGAATTTGTTTGTAAAAAGTTGTAAAAAATGAAGTGAGGAGAGGTCACTATTTATAGCATTTTTCGGAATAAAAGATTTAATGAAATAAATTTAATTAAATTTCATACCATTGGGAAAAAATTCAATTCCTCGAATTGAATTTCAGACCGTTGGGAAAAAATTTAAATCCTCAAATTAAATTTTAGACCGTTGGACAGAATATAATTTCTCGAATAAAATCTCTTAAATAAATGTTCGAACTTAATTCCTCGAATTAAATGAAATCGAAATCAGATTGAATATGAAAAAAAAATTTCTTTATTCGAAATAGAAAATATTTTTGTGTAAAAAGTCATGCCAGCTCAGCTTGCACCTAATGTGCTTTGACCCGAACTGGTCCAGTCCGGTCTATGCCGAGCCGAGCCGAGCCGGACGAACGGTGGCGCGCGCGTGTGAGTTCGGCCTAAGCCTCAGGTTGCCCCTAAAAGGTCCACGCACAACTGATAGGCAAAGGGAGGCAAAACTATATAAACAACAAAAATATTTCATTTCTAACCAATGCGGGATTTCACAAAAGGAGAGCAACAAACCATATTTTGGGCCAGCCAAAGTGGGCTCTACCAATGGGCTTGAAGCCATTTCTCCAACAATCCACCGCAAATGGCTTCGA
>JAYMTP010007285.1:0-11152 GCA_036897365.1 Geranium brycei | reverse complement strand
TGTATAAGTAATATGCATATGCTACTACAATCAGACTCTAATGAGAAAATGAAAATGAGTGAAACCTGATATCTCATAGAAAATCTAAATTTAGACTCAAACCCGACCCAATTGGTTCAGTCTTGATTCAAGGCACGTTCCAACCTTACGCATATAATCGAAGGAAAACAGTAAAAAATATGTCGTATACTATCACACTCTTACAATAGAATGTTGTACAAAAATGACGAAATTTTTCCCTTAAATTAAGAATTATTATTAAAAATAAATATCTGAAAAGTGTTTTCTGAAAATATATTTTAATTAACTACATTTTGTAATTTAAACTTTTAGTAAAATTATTTTGAAGAGAAATTATCTTATAGCAAAATTTAATTTTATGGGCAATTTCGTCAATTTTGTACAAATATTGTAGGAAACAAACCAACTTTTAAAGCATATTTTTGTTATTAACAAAAGAGAGAGGAGTGAGATAATATAAGTTTTGCCATTTTGCATAGTCTACAATTGCAAATAACACAAGCAAAACTCAAATGAAAGCAAGTACCTTATAGATCTTGCCTGGTTGATAGACCAGTCAATCTGAGTCGTCAAGCCACCGGGCGGAGGGCCAGAGGCGCTTCCACCCGAGCTTCCATAACGAAGAACAGACGTCGTTGTGAGAACTTGCGAGGTGAAGCGCGTCGAGACCACAATGTAAAAGTCCTGAGGAGGCTGATCAGCGGTGACCAGAACCGAGCACGACTGTCCCAAATGAACGTCCATGGAATCGTAAGTGTTCTGAAGGGTATGCGTTCCTTCAACCTCGACGAGAAGCATCTTGTGCCCTTGGATCCTGAAGTTGACGGAATTTGCGATCCCCACATTCGATATTCGGAACCTGTAAATCTTCCCTGCACAAGACGGTTGATACAAAAAAGGTGTTGTGTTGTTTGTTAATGACAGAAAGATACTGCCTTCCTTACATATTTTTGCAAAATATGTATTTTTATAGAAATAACGAAATTACCCTTGAAATGAAAAAAAAGTAAACATTTTAAAAGTTTTTATCAAAATTTGTAATTTAATTTTTTTAGTTAAATTGATGTTATAAAAGTCTTAATCCTTAATTTCATGAGCAATTTTGTCATTTTCATAAAGATGCACACATTTTACAAAAAATTACAAAACAACATACCACTCCTTTGTAAAAGTATCATATAATAGAACACTTTTTTGCAATTTTCTCGAAACAAATTATACATACCTTGATCGACATTGTATGTGAAGGCATTGGATCCGCGCCCGTTGATGAGGAGGCCATCGGGCGATGGAAGATCACGACCACTGTCCAAAATTGCTTTGAGATCCTAAACAGTTCGAGGAAAGGCCAAAAGTTCAAGAAAAGACAATAATTAATGTTAACATGGAAGTGACCTGAATGTTTTGAACTTAAAGTGTGATTGAGCTTGAACCAGTCTTCGGCGAGTATGGTGAAATCTTTGGCGGGGGGAGGGAAGGGGACCGGGATGACCGAACAGCTCGCGATGGTGATGCCACCGAACGCGCCTGCAGCCTTGTGGAATGCGAGCGAGGGGAAGTAGAAGTAGCTTCCGATCTGGTCCTTCACCTGGAGGGCGTAGGTGAAGTTGTGTCCCGGCGGGATGGGGCAGTTCGTGCCATAGACACCGTCCTGCCACGAGTTCCTCCTCTGCTGAATCCCATTCCTGAAAAAGAACAGATTGAGTGGGAGAAATAAGCGTAGAAAACAAGAACGCCAAGAAATCACGTGATTCGGCGATAATGTGTCGCCTATGTGCACATGCAGAGGAGAAGGATCTCATTAGAGAGAAAGCAGTATACGCTCACCGGGTCATTCGGCTAGGTAACGTTAGTGTGCTGTTTATTTATAATACTACGCTGAAACCCTGTTCAGAAAATGAAACATGAAACCCAATCTGACCTGGAGACACGACCAGGCTGTAAAATTTAGCTATGTCATACAATTTGTCGTGACAAATTTCTCGATAAACCTGACGTACCGTCTCAGACCGGGCGTTTCACCCCTGAACCCCGACTCAACGACCCGTCAGGGATACCACGGTAAGATCTGACCACAATAGATCCATAATCGATTCAAATCATATTCAACCTATACAAAGCTTGGAGCTTCAAATCATACCCTAGTCATATAGTTGAGTCTACAATTTTATTCAAGCCTCATTCACAAGCATTTGAATTTCAGCTAACACAAGTACACCAAACAACTGCTGAACATCTATCATGCAGAAAAGAAAAAAACACACAATCTGCTACATTGGTTTCTCTCTTCAACAAAAGTGGGAAAATGGAAATCACCACTAACCAAGAGATCAGAAATGGCTCATCCAAGTTGTTGAAGACACTGATGATCAAGTTATCATTGGTGGTGGACTCTATCTGAGGTACTGGAAACTGCCCATTTATCAAAATCCCCTGCAAGTTCATCAAAAAACCCACAATTCATTTTCATCAAACCCAAATCAAAATCAAAATCAAAACCCACCTGTTGCTTGACTCCAAGAGGGTAGATATCACCATGAGTAACATTCCAGTTGAAGAACCTGTAAGGGTCTTCCCCACTGCTACACTGCACCATCAACACAAACAACAACACCAGACACACAGCACAAATTCATATAATCTTTCATCTCTGACTCTCCAAAATGAAAACTTGATGGGTTTTTTGAGATCAATGGGAAAATAGAGAAATGGGTTTTTGAATGAATTGAAGAGATAGACCCAAAAGGGCCAAAAACAACACAACACTTCTTTGTCTAAAGGTCTATGCTTTGTTTTTCAGTCTCCTTTTGCTTTTTCTTCTTTAGACCATTTTTGGGTAGATCTCTTTCGGTTCCTTGCCACCATTGATGGGTCACTGACCCAAAAGACAATCAGAGCCAGGGACCTGTGGGTTATGGGCCCACCACGCTTCCGCTGCCCCACTCTGATTACTTGTTATGTATCTGTGAAAAAGCTTACAAATATCTTGAACTTGATGGCTCAAAAGTTGAAGTTCATGCTTGAAGCTTTTTATTGGGGTTTTGATTGATGATTCATTGCTTGGTCTTGTATATGTGTTAATTTGTTTCATTATCTCATTGAAGGGTTTGTTTCTATGCCCAATTGAAATTTGGAGGTGTTTACAGATGTATGATCAGAATCTGTAGAAGTGAAGTTCCTGAGGAACTCTCCTTTAACACAATCAAAGCAGAAGCAGTAACAACACTACATTACATATCATTACATATTTTGTAAATGTATCATTCTTGGATTGCTGAAGTGACCTTGAAGTTTAAGGGGGGAACTCTTGGTGATCAAAGAGCCTAAATCAAGCACATTGCCATGGAAGAAAAGGCGAGAAGCTTTCGTCGCACCAGAAGATCAATCCATGACTGAACCTGGGTTTCTGATGCAACCAAATCATGACCTCCATTGAAGACACCTTTCTGATGCAAAAGGGCCTAATTGTATGATATATTGGTAAATACTTCATAACAAAGCATTTATAAAATAAAAACTATTGTCCTCAAGACAAATATTTTCCTATTGCACCCGAAATAAATAGCAATAGTCCAATGATCTGCATTTTCATGGTTAAGTAGTTTTTGGCCATTCTTGATGCATATTCATAGTTCTTGAAATATGATATAATCCTAGTTAATATGGATTCAAGCCAGCAAGATCAGAAGAAAAGAATAGTAATCATGCACATTAACAAGAATTAGGACATGAAAAAGAACAGTGTTTTAAAAAAAACGCTAGTTGGGCAGATAGGGGATCTGAGGACTAATCAGAAATTAATCAGATTAGTCCGGAATTTTTAGAGCACTGAAAAAGAATTAGTTAGTACCATTGAAGAGCAAAACCCTGAAGCTTCCTCAGCTGAGGTCTCTCTTCCTCTTCACCTACATGGAACTGTTCAGGTTTGTGGGTTAAATGGTGGGCTGAGTATTGAAGATTTGGTTACAGGTTCAATGAACCTGGCCAATCCTACTTCAATGGAGAACAAAAGGTATAAATATAGGCACAAAAGGTCATGTACCAAACAAGCATTTCACCATCAAGTTTGAGGGTATGATTCTAATTAAAGTGAAGATCATGGAAAAGAATTAGTATGGTGTGGACCAGAGAGGAGTGTGGTTTTGTGGCCTTTGTTGTGATGATGCATAGGCAAGAAAATTAATCAATGCTGAAATATCTAATATGTTTAATGTAAACCTTATATAACATACCTGTATCTTCTTATGCATCAAATTATGGAGAGGTGACACCATTAAAGAAAGAAAAGAAGATTGACAAAAATGCACAGTAATGGAATGGTGATGAGAGGACACCATAAACAAAAGTTAAGCTCCTTGAAACCGTTCAATTCAAGAGTGTCGGTGAAACAGTCACATCCTTTGTGTACAAGGTTTTATCCAATGACAGACACGTGAATCATGTAAACTGAAGACAAGAAGAAATCAATAGTAATGGGCATTAGCAAGTTGACTAAATAATCTATATACACACTATACACAATCTTAATTGATTCTTCTTGATGCATAAGTCATCAATAATATGTACATGATATATAATTCTCGATTAGTCATCTGTTAATTACTGATTAAGTCCTCTGTGCCTGACTAGTGCCTAATGTTTGAAACCATCACCAAACCCAAAGAGTAATGAATTCAAGAAACTCTAGAGAACTTCATATAATAGCAGTCTTGAAACTGCAGTTGGTTCTTACATACAAATACAATGCTGCTGATACTCAGACTATATCTTATTCTACAAAATCATCAACCAAAGCCACCAGATATACATATACATATATAGTGAGAGAGGTTAAATATTTTATTGTGAACTGAAGCTGAAAGTCAGTGGATGTGTTTGATTCTCACAGATTGGGCCTCCAAGCATCAAAAAGAATCAGCAGTAGCAATGAGTGACACTCTCCTATATGTATCATTTTCTCTGTCTTGTTGTATATATACTTCACAAAACTCAGGAAAGTACTCATGCTTGTGGTCTCTCCTGAGTGTGGAAGAGTGATTCAGAGTTTACTCTCAGAAAGTAGCTTTCCACAGGGCACTCTCGCCTTCCCCACACCGCCTGTGGACTTCCCTCATCCTGTCCGCGGACCTGCAGATCCCGCTGCAGCTCCAATCGAATGAAGCCACGCACGCGTTGCCCGCCTGTGCCTTCCATTCACAATCTGCATCAAAAATGGTTTGTATATTACCACCAATTGATAGTAAGCATCTACGAGGGTGATGTGTACTTTGTGAATGACAAAAATGTGCTCTCAACTTTTGTTTTTCATCATTTTTGTTAAGGGCAATTTTGTTATTTTTGTACAAAAACACACCGTTTGCACAAAAAATCAAAGTTCGCAGCACATTTTTGTCTTTATCAAAGTACACAATACACGTGTGATAGTATACGGCCAGTTTTTGCCGTTTTCCCATAAAACATACAATAGTATTTTTAAAGTGCCAGATATGTTGTTTTTTTATCGGTGAGAATTTAATAGCAATATCACCAATACGGAGATTGGAACCAGTGGTACGTAAAAAGTATAGTGCAAATGTGATGCATGCAAGAACATAATAACAGAAGTTTAGGTAATATTGTTTTTCAAGCAGGGAATATGGCACATTGATGGTTGTGTCACTGTCACAAATATGTAAGGGTTTGAAGCTCACAGCTCAACTATCAATAGCTATCATCATAAAACTAAAGAGACTTTTCAGAGATTCTATATTGTTCCTGAAGCAAACTTTTCAGGAATAATTAGTCAGTACAGTTTTGGTGTGGAGGACATTTCCTTGAGGATCAATCAAGATTGATATGATAATGACTCGCCGATTGTGTAACTTTACTATTGATGTGTAAATTCGTCTTGAACGCTAATTATGAATCTTTATTCAACCATCACACTATTCGCTTCATAAATTGAAAATGTGTTGAATACAGCAAGAACTTACCTGGATGAGTACCACAGCACAGTCTCCTATCATCAATATGCTTCACATCAAGTCCAATAAACCAAGATCCCAACGAAACATCCTCATTAGCGTATTTGTGCAGAACATGCCTGAGAAAATGCAGCAGACGTTATATATGATCATTGATAAGCATATCGAACTTGTTTGGCCATCTGAATCTGGAAACAAAGAGAGTAGAAACTCACTGGTTGATAGAAATATATGTTGCAAGATCTTTTGAAATGGCGTAGAGCTGTCCTGTAGCGTGGCGGAAATATTTGTTTCCCGACTCTCCAAATTTCCAGTACTCGGGTTCATGGTATCTTACTCCTCTGTGTTGAATCACAAAACAAAAGTTACATATTGATAACACGCTCGATTTTAAACCAAAATGAGACTTTTTTATCGAACGCTTACTTTTGGGAGAGTACCGGACCAGATTTCATGCATCCAATGTATACCCTTGGCTTTGATCTGTGCCTAACTAAAGTGTGCCCAAGTGTTGCTGTGACGATGAGAAGAAACAATAGGTGATTCAGCATAAACTTGATCAAAACGTTAACTATCTTTTTATCCATGCAAGAACAAGTAACAAATATGGAAGATCAGCTGTGACAGTATTGAAAAAGGGGAAGAAAGAGTCTTGATTATGAACAATGAGATAATATACCGAATTGATGATATTCTATTATGGCATTGTAATGAAGTCATGACTGGCTCACCTATATTTACATGGACATCATCGTCGACTTTGACATAGAAATCAGCATCCCACAAAGCCACAGCTGTGGCAAAATAGATCTTAGTCTTGGCAGACAGTTCAAGGTACCCTTCAACATGTTCCTGGTAAAACAAATGTTTGAAACCAAATAATCATCAACATAGATCAAGAAATATGCATTAATACTAACTGATCATAAATCTACACATAAGATAATAAGATAAAAGTAACAACCAAAGACAAAAAAAAAACAAGAACATTACCAGCCTCAAGAAATCTCCATGAATTTTGTTCTCTGCATCAATAGATCTGTCTAGGATACCCCCAGCTGTGGCGCTACATATTCAGCAAATGAAAATATAATTAATCCTCTATATAACGACTATAAGATCACAGAAAGGAAATTTTAAGGAATGTGTCAAAAAAGAATTAGGTTCCCACCTGTGACCAATGACAAACCGAGTTATAATACCCTTCTCTTCCTCAAGCCTCGTTCTTTTCTCTCCTATTTCCATGTTTTACCATATCACACTCATCAGCAAGCAAGTCTAAATAAGCAAAAGATCATAAATTTTTTAAAAATAGTCAATGAACCTTGTGGCATCCATGTAGCCCGAACCGAGTCTCTTCTTTTCCTACTACTAAAAGCAGTGTTTACTCCTATAACTACTAGATACTTTCTTCTCTTAGACAATCCTGTGTTCTTCGTGTCTTCTGATAAAGGAGAGCCGCTTAATGCAAACTCTTGTAATGCCTTTGCAGCAGCTAACTCCATCTCTAGATCTGAAACCGTCTTATCTAGCGTGCTGCATTCAATACGGTCTAATCAGCCTTACATAAATCTATAACAAATTCGTTATAGGAAAATGTATACAATAGCATAACTTACTGTATATCATTGGACTCAGGCTTCACTTCCTTCTGATGCAACTAAAGAGCACAAGCAAAAGAAAACAATCAAGAGTTCATATCATGCGAACATAGCAAGTAATAGGATGACGGGGAATTAAGGTTACTCACTGCTTTTGGATTACAACCCTCGGATATTAACTTCAATTTTTCAGCTTCTGTTACCGTCGTCCTCCTGATCCCTTTAGATTCAGGCACTGTCCACATCCTAATATCATAATTTTGTTTTAACTCATTAGCACTTAGGTTACCATCAAATCCAAAAAAAAACTATGTCTTCCAAAGACTACAGATCACTTTGACCTGATTAAGTTAATAGACGTAAAGTCTCTCCGGGTTTAGAAACATTACATGAACAAATCAATGCAGAATTGTTCGTTTGAAGGTTGAATTTATACTGAATGTCTGATTATCAGAGACAAAGGTTCCAAAGCATCACAGAAGTAAATTAAAGGATGAAATATACTCTCAACAAGGACTATGTTGGTTAAAACAATTACATAAACTAAAAGGGTACACACAACTACACATAATGTAAAGCAGAAGTCACATGTATATATGCCTCCAGTTCATGAATCAAGGAACTAGAGAAAATGAAAGTCTTAATGAAGGCTCTCTTGTGGTCCACACCATTGATAAATCACACACAAACACATGCAAGTAAACACAAGAAAACAGATACCATTTATTGAATGGCGGTGCAACTGCAGATAACAAAAACATAATCAAGTCCCAGTGTAGAGGAAATAATTAACAAAGTGATCAGAGAACATTGCAATATGGTCCTGACACATCCCAAAACTGAAATCACAGGACATAACAAGAAACATACAATATAAAGCCAAAGAAGGAAATAGAAATCACACAGAAAAGGCAGTGCTCTAAAATCCCCAATTAGTGTCTGATTAATCATTCAATCCGATTTATTTTATTTTTAATCCCAGATTAGTCCCCAAAATGCTCTATCCGCCTGACTAGGGCCTAGCGACTTTTAGAACATTGAGGAAAGGTAATGAAAATCTCATTGAACACCTTGTGGGCACCGAATTCTTGGACACTCTCAACCACCCAGCTCGCAGTGAAAATCAACCCAGCAAAACAACAGAATCATTTCTCAGATCAAATACTGATCTTATAGTGTTATAGCTCATACCCACTTCAATTCAAGCACTCAACAGATCAAGCTATTGGTTCCTAGAAATTTTGCAGGAAAGGAAAGTGAAAATGGGAAGAAAAAAACCCAGAACACAAACCTGTTGGTGAAGAGCATTCCAGCACAGAAACTTCCCAAGCAAAGCAAAAACACCCATCTCTGAGAAATCACGCTTCTACAAGATTGCTGCTCTCCTCTGCTTTTCAGAGACATGTCTCTATCTCCCAAAACGATCTCTCAACAAAAACCCATATCAAAACACGAACAAGAGACAAAAACCGAAAAGACCCAGAACCTGACAGACCCAGAAATGCCACAATTCAGCTACAGAGAGCACGAACAGAGAAATCGAAACTGAAGCACCAGTGCAGAGAGAGAAAGAGAGGGGGAAAGAGATGGAATCAGAATCGAGAAGGTGGTGCTCTCTGGTCTCTATAGCTCTCCCTCTCCTCCTTAATGCTCGCTTTCTCTCTCTAGGATCAATTTCTCTCTCTCTCTCTCTGCTCTGTAGATTCTTTCTCTCCTCTGTTTTTGAGTTTTGAAGGTTGAAACAGAGGAGCGAGAGAGGGAGACCCACTAACTGACTACAAAATTACCAAACTGTCCCTGTCGCTCCCTTTCCCTGCATTAAACCGTGACGGACGTTTGCGAATGAAATGACGAAAATGCCCTTTATAGTCTCTCCCTTTCACGTCTATAATTAAGTTCCAATCGGTACGGTTGATCTAATTGATGATATGTCCCACCTATATCTACCAGTAGCAATGTAATAATAATTTAATTGACACTAAAATGGTAAACGGCATGTTCCGCTACAAACGGTTATAAAACGTCCGAACGTTTGAACATTTTACAACTGTTAGATTAGTACGAATCTGAACGCGCGTTGTCTTAGCGTGCGACACGTGGAAACAAGGTTCTACAGCGCACAATTAAAGATTCTACGGGTTCATCATGTTCTACAACTTTGCACTACACATTTTACAGTTCAGACGTTTTGACACCCGGATTTGGTTTGTAGTGAATTTCTTCTCAAATGTTAAATGATTAAGTTTTAATCCGGTATAATGTGTAATATTTATTTTTTTAAATGAATGTTTGGCTTAAAAATAATTCATATGGAATACATAAACATAGAAAAAGAATTGAATTGAATTTTATTCCTCCAATAATTAGGAATTTGGAGGGTAACTAGTTCTTGGTGAGCTACCCAACCAAACAATAAAAGTCAGTTCTCAAAAGGGTTTGTCTTGTAATAAGTGTATCATATATTTGTAATTTAAACTTTATTTAAATATAATGAGTATTTAATTTCGGGTGTAATTTATGTGTTAAAAAAGAAATCCAAAATTTTATTATTAATATTTTTATGATAAAATAATTAATGTTGATTATAGAAAAGTTATAGTTATGGAATTTCATTGGAGATGTTTTCATTGTTAAATTTTTTTAATGTATTTACTATATGAATGTTTGAGTTCTGATAGGTTATATATGTATAGGAGCAAGTATGAAGTGAAATTAAGTTAAGTGTAAAATGGATTGTATATATTGGGTCGGGTTTCTTAACTAAAAATTTAAATTTATCAGTCGTGTTTATTTCTATTCACGTCTCGTACGTATGAACATATATTTTAACACTTTTCCTCACGGTGTAGTCTTCTACACGTAGACCATATCAAAACTGGACTTCTGAATATACATAAGAGTATTATAAGAGGGCATAGATACGAGGAGCCCACAAATACATGCCGCCCTCAAACCACATCCTATACTTGAACATTACGAGTTAAGTTTTTATTAATCTATGTTAATATTATATCAGATTTATAAAGTTTATCATCGATAAAAAGTTGTAAATGTGAATATTGTAACTAATGACTTTATATTTATTAAATATGTGGGGTAAAAGAGGAAATGAGATGAAAGAAATTTTTTTAAAAAGTTGATTAATAATAATTAAAGACATTGACAAGGAGAGAGGTCCATCCCCAACTCAAACTATGCTATTTCATTTTTGATAGTTTTAAATTGTCCTTGCCGACATGAATCATATTGGACACTTGCACTAAAGTTAATTTTAATATCTCACAATCAAGTCAACCATACAAGTTGAAGACTTGAAGTCTTTGGTCTTCCTCTATAAACTATTACATGTGTATAGATTGACATTTTCGTTTTTTCCAATAGTTTTGTTGACGTGAACAAGCAAATTGCACATGGTGACATGTAGCACTATGTGCATGTGGATTTTTTTCCCCTAACTTTTAAGGTCAACTGTGTAAAACATAGGGCTTTATATAGGGTAGAGCCTAGCCTTAAGGACCACGGCAAGTGCAAGAAACCTCGATATATGTTATGTACTAGTACAAAAAT
>JAYMTP010007284.1:0-11152 GCA_036897365.1 Geranium brycei | reverse complement strand
AACACTGATTTCGGAACCAGACAAGAATTAATCATGACAAACAAAACAAATCATTAATAAGAAAGATCATTAAACGACTAGAAACAGAACAAAAAGCCAACATTTCCTGGGCAAGGAACACAGTGATTCAAGGAAAGAAACACACCAAGACAGCAACTTTACAATACCCAACAGATACATAAAGTGATGTAAGAAATTAGGGTTTAAGGGGAAAGGGTTCGCATTACCTCGAGATGGCTTTCAGAATTAGGGTTTAAGAAGAGAGAGACTGAAATGAAGACTTGAGAAACTATCTTGTCATTTTATAGAGCGAGAATTGTGTAGAGTTTAATGGGCTTGTATATTAGGCTTTACTGAGACGACCAATTGAATGATAACTGTTAAAGAAATGGGCCTATGGCGTAGCCACATACAAACAACGGTTGTAAATAAAAATGCCTTGCTTGTTTGTTTCCCATATTTTGTTCATGGATTGCCAAACTATTTTTGTTACCAACTCATCCCAACTCATGGTGCCGCAGTAGTTTATGGCCTACTCACTTCTTAGAACTCAAGTTTTGGGTTTGAGGCTCGGTTGGTACCTGACGGGGCCTTTTATTTTTTGTAATCATTCTGAATCCCATCATGTAATTAAAATTAGTGGCTTCTGTTATATAATATTAAAGCAAAATTAGTATGTAGACAAAGTGATAAACAATAAAACTTCAAAATGAATACATAGATAAACAGAAAAAACACAAATTTAATTATAAGACTAGCATAACTTAAAGTGTACCAAGGAAACATTTTACAGTTGAAAATAATGAGCACAAATAAATTAAATTAACTATCATTAAAATCCATATTCTCAAATTAAGAATAATAATAAAATTTACATAAGCATAATAAAATCAAATTAATTTAAAAGACTATCATCAAAATGAAGTAAAAGTGAAAGAATCGTACGAAGAACACATCAATAAACTGAAAAAGTACTCCATAACAAAATCCTTAAAGCGGCTTCAGTTAAACAAACAAGAAAATAAAATAAAATTATTTATTTACATAACTTAATGATCTCAAAGCAAAATAAGGGGTTCTCCAATTTATACATTAATAGAACGGAATCGAAGATAGCTTTTACACAAAAGAAGGTTATGGGTGAGAAGTGAGAATTTATGCTAAAACTTTGAAATTGGATGCTCCACATTTCAAGTATTTATATACAGGTGATTCATTTTTAGTTGAGACTCAACCACCAATTAAAAATGTCAAGACTTCTTTAACGATTCACCTCCTAATTTAAAAAAAAAAGCGTGAAAAAATAAGAAAAAAAACAATTTGCGAGTGAACCAACAGTCATGATGGCCAAATAGTAAATACATGTTGCATGAACAGAAATAAAGATTACAAAAGTTTTGGGCCTTAATAGAAAGATGGGTCTTCGGGAGCTTGTTGGTTTTGAGATTGGGTCTTAACTTTTTTTGCCTTAATTTTTATATTTACATGCTTATTTTTTGTGTGGACCTAAAATAAGGGATTTTCTTGCTTTACTATTGGACCGGCCCTGGGTGTGGGAATTGTCTCACATTTCTTGTTTATTTGAATAAATGAAATCGCATTCATTTAAAATTTGTACACTCACTCAACTCTAACTTTGACTACTTAGAGAGCACCAATTTAAATATTTTACTAATTAGAAGAGTTTGTTTCTTAAATATTGTTTTAAGGGTTCAAATTCATATTGATAAGCTTGCTTTTTTGAAACAATAGTGATAAACTTGTTAGTTGATAAAATGCTCTAACTAAATTCAATTCATATATAACCTTATAATTCTCTCAAGTGAAATATCCTCGTTAAATGCCCTCTCGACTTTGTGAGGAAAACTATAATACCTGAGGACAACTTTTGTGCATAACCTCAAATGACATTTGTTTCCTTAACTATGGAAGAACGATTCAATTTATGTTTTTATAATTCATCTACAACTTGGAATTAAATGAACTCTGGACCTCCTACCCTCTATATAATCAGTAGACCATGTCTTGGTGGACATTTACGTCCAAGTACCCGATCAATTCACTCATTGAAGCAACAGTTGTCTCATAAGAGTAAACAAATCCAAGGAATTGCCTCTTAAAAGCGACACACTTGTATTGAAACGCGAAATATGTCACTCAACCAACATATTAAGGAAAACCCATCCTTAAATGTTGTGTGTGTACTGTCTCTGTCTACGTGGTTTGTACTTGGAGACACAACATGCGACGCATGAGGCTCCAACAAGGTGGGCGCTGAGGTTGTAGAAGCTTGCCATTTGCATAACACAACATTGTCACATGCAGCGCAACACTGAATCATTGACGACACGTGTATGGACAGATGTTGCTTTTAGTTGTCTGGGGTTGTGCCACGTGGCATCTCGCCACTAGCTCATGGATGGTAGAGGAACCAACCCACGTGCGATCTCCAAGTACAACTCCTCCCTCGCACACACGCTAACCTAGCGCGTATAAAACTCATTTATTACAACATTTTTTGGACTTTAAATTAGTTTCATGTACCAATAATCTAAAATTTGCTTATTAGAATTATTGCAATTTACATTATTTTGTACAAAATAGTAAAACGAGGAGGAACATAAGAAGGTTGTGGAGGCAGGAGATATATCAACTAGCCAGTAAAAATAGAGATTTGACAAATTCGAAGAGACCATGAAAAAATTACAAGAAAATCACGATAAAATGCATTTTGCAATGAAAAAATAATTAAATACATACTCACATTTCTTATTTATTGAAGACAAAATAAATTATATTTAATTATTTTAATTTCAAACTTTGTAATTGTTTATAGTCTAAATGTCAAATTAGAATTAATTAATTGAAGTGAATTAAACTAAAATCAATTAAAATTAATTGATATAAATCAAAATAGACCAGTATTAACCAGATTAAATTTATATTTTTTTATTCACCAGTATTCTGATCGGTTATCACGATATTGTCTAGAAAGTGAATTTTTTTGATTTATCATCCATATCTACCTGGTTAATACCCATCCATAAAAAATCGGGTATGTCGGGTATTCAATGGATCCGAATACAATATGTGTAACATTAATCTTCGTTTCAGGTCTCAAATATTTTATTTGGGCTTTTTATCTGCAAAAGCTCCTTGTTCCATTTTTCATTCTCGCGTGTAACTTCCGAACCCAAAACCTACAAGCACAGTGTGGGAGAGAGAGAGACCATATCTTTTCATCTCCGACCCAACACAGAAACCTCAAGAGAGAAGCTAAAATAACGAACAAAAACACAATCGAGAGAGAGAGCGATTGTGCAGAGGAGAATTTGTTGTTCGCTTGCTCATTGACATCGGTGAATGAGATCTTGTCCTCCTACAATGCCCATTTTGTAGCGGACAAGGTAAAATCTCATCCTTCAAAGAAAAAAAATCATAAATTTTCATTTTTGAATCATCAAGCTTCTTCTTTTTCGCTTTCTATCGATACCCATCATTTATTAGTACCAGAAAAGTAATTTGATTCTCTTTCTTTTTTGTAATTTGAAACTTTTTTTTGGGAAGCTGAAGTTAGGGTTTTTTTCTCCTCCTTCCTTTTATGGTGTTGGATTATTTGCTCAGCGACTTTTGTGTTGGTGGATTGGCTAGGGTTTTGGCGGATCAGAACTGGGTACTTGTGGAATTCGGCAATTTTGGACTAATTGGGGTTTGATCAGAGCTGTGATTGAGGTTTTGAGACTTCCGTGGGCTGTGGAGTATGGGCACAAGCTTTGATCCTTCTGGGAACTTGGACTCCTGGGTTTGGCAGTTCTGGGGCTGAGTTTCTTAACTCTGAGGTTCTGTGAGCTGATGATGGTCTTTGTATTTTTGGGCATGGAAGAAGATTGCACGGATAGAAATTTGTAGAGTGAAAGGGAATTGGTACTTCTGTTCTTAACCTCTGATTTTCTGAGCAGGGGATGATTTTGGTGTTGGGTTTTGCCTATAAAGAGGAGGTGATGATTCTGTTGCAGATCAGGTCAGATCAGATCAGATTGTAGTAGGCTCTTCTTCTTTCTCAGGAAACTTTCTGGGAGGACATAGCTTGATCAAATTTGTCCAAGTGATTGTTTTTTAAAATAATTTTATATATTTGGGTTATTTGGAGGTAGAGAAGTGTAGTAGTTGGTTTTGATTGAGCTGCTGGATTGGGGAATTTTGTAAGTTTGAATTTGACTCTTTTGGTAGGAGTGTACATTTGCACTAAAACTAGGTTGGGACTGGTGGATTGATAGTTTTTTGGCTTTGGGGGTGGCTGAAAAGCTAATGGAGGTACACTGAAGCTGGAAATGATTGCGGGGACATGGTGCATGGACAAGAACATAGTTGCCTGTTTGTTCCCTTTCCAGAACAGTGCTACTGGAAAGTAATTCAGACATTTGTGTTTGACAAGGGTGCTCATTTTGTGTATTCTGGGATTTTGTGCAATGTCGCGCTGCTTTCCTTTTCCGCCACCAGGATATGAAAAGAAGCCTACGACTGACGATCTTGACTCCCTAAAAAAGGTCAATCTACATTTTTCCCTTGGAACAATTAGTAATTATGAGTGATTTATGGTTGGTCTTGCATTCACTAGGAACACGTATTGAACCCTATTCCAATTTTAAAGGATTGAATAGACGGTATTCATAACCACATGTGACTAGCTTGTAATTTTGCATTATATGTAGTATGTAGGTTTCCTTATTTGCATAGATTGAAGATATAGAGTTGTGGTTGCCCATGTCAGAAGAACATACATGATTCATTGACTGACACGTTAGGTATCTTAAAATCGCATAATATCCTAATAATTGAGATCATAACTTGACGTTAAAAGTATTTGGCAAAAATGAAAACATAATTTTGTGCTCTGTCATCGACGATGACAACCCAGCATGATGAAATTCCCAGTTTTTTTCCAATTTCCAGTTTATTGATTATTCTATCTATTCCTTTTACTGTCATTAGGGTGTCGAGGTCTTATTTTGGCATGAGATATTGATAATAGGAAAATGGTTTATTGAGATAGGAAAGTAGCCACGCTATATTTTGCTATAATTATAAGGTCATGGTCTCTTTGTTAACATTATGTTTCCACAATGTCTTTGATTCATATTGTTTTCCTGTTTTTCATGTTCCCAATTATATAATTGAAAACAGGATGTTGAGGAATATTTGGTTATTTATGAACTGGAAAATGTTTTTTCTAATGATAAAATTGTTTTTTAGAAGTCATGCTGGGAAACTTTTTTCTGGACCAAACTGGCAGTTCTTCAGGGTAAATTTGAAATGTTATGGCAGCGTCTATACTACCCAATATACATACATACAATACAACCATACCACCTTGGTTGTGTTTGCATACTGAGTAAAAAATTCATAGAATATTGGCCGAGTAGGTCGTAACATTGTGATTGCATTAATATCCGTGACAATATTAATATTTTGATTTTCTAATTTTGGTCCTCTTTACTATATTTTTGGAAATGGAAAATAGAGCTTGTAATCCTAAGATCTTGATATTCTGCGGAGGAGGTTTTGTCAATTACCCATTACTGACCAGTAGATAATCCTATGTTTGATGAAACCAGATCCTGAGTTCTGTTATGTTTAAGACCATTATTGACACAGTGACCACAGTTATACTAACATATATTTATTGTATAGCCTTCACCGAAAATTCATTGTGAAAATTAGAATACTGCTTATATCAGTTATATGATGTAGAATATCTGATCCGTTTCCATTGACAAATAAAAAAAATCCCCGGCGAGATTGAACCTCTTTTGTTAGCTCAACTAAGTTCAAGGCCCTGCTTTTGTAAATTAACATATTTGCTGTGTTTCTCTTATGATTGGATGACCACTTTATGCTCTTGCTTCCCCCGCATGTTATGAGGGTACATATAGCTGTATGTATTATGATTTTTCTTTAAATGGCGGTGACAACGATTATGATAAATATATTTTTGTTTGTACAAAGATACTGAACTGGCCACCTAAGACACTGTTCAAAATTCAAAAGATATAATATCAATTTCGCCAGCCATATTTCTGTCTGTACTGACTTATTATATTATGGTGTTTTGGGTTTAAATTGGAAGCTCAACTATGGTATATAGCTAACGTTTCCACTGGCATTGATTAGGATGCATTAGTATCCAAAATAGCGGATGATTAGTTCCTTGTTTAGGAAAAGTTAAAATACAATGAGAATGCATTAATTATAGCGGAATTGGAATTGGTATATAAACCATTCCGTGAACCCGAACCCATTGTCCATTGGCACTCGTTAGCCTTACCCTTTAGTATGTCATTGAAGGGCTATAATTTGAAATTTTGTATACAGGAGCTTTGAGTTGATTGTCTTGAAGTGACAGTACATATTGATAAACATGCTTCAGTTTTAGGTGATTAAATGCTCGTTGTCTGGCATTATGCTTTGTCACTAGTTTAAGTTCTTATATAAATAAAAAGCGACGTTGTGTAGATAATCAATTTGAAGCCATCACTTCAATTTCTGTAATTGCTAACAAAGTATACGGTGCCTGATTATTCAAATATTTTATGTTTGAGACTGAGACTGAGACTTTACAGCCAATAGGACCAATCATTTGATTGTAACTGCACAAGTTCCCTCCAAGATGAAATGCAATAGAGTTCGCTGTTCAGTTTGTTACAATCTCCACCTTTTAATGTATGAGAGTTGTGAAGATGTATGGTTCTGCTCTTGAAGATGCAGACACGCATTTTGCCATGGGCCCATGGCATATATTTTGTAGTGCCATTGTTAAATAATAAAATAGTTATCTTCTTTGGACGTTGTTGAAAATTCATATAGCTTTCAACATATCAATTTACGAGTTTCCCTGAAAACCACTTTCAGTCTAGGTTCTAATTTTCTTCTGTGCTCTTCTATATGATGTACTAGCATGTATAAGAGTCAGATTCCCCTTGGCTTAAGATTTTGGAATGACCTTTTGGGTATATGTTGAAAAGTTCTTATGAAAACTTCTCAAGAGACTGTAAACTACTGGCTCATTTTTCTCACCTGTTTTCTGATGGTTAGTTTGATTTTGTGACGCTTTTCATGTTCAGTCGGGAATTTGGGATAGTTTTTAAATGCAGTAAACTCGTTTCTGAATTCATGATTGACATGGAGATGAGCATCATTATTACTACTAGAGTTTGGTCATTGCTTTTTTCTTCCATGGACTTAGTTCTGGGTTAATGAAACAATGTTTACCTTGATGGCCTAATGTCTAAGAGTGTATCATGATGTCCAGTAGTTGAAATCTGTGGGATACCAAGTTGCTCATACTACTGTGAGTTTTGTATATACTGTACTTGAGGCTTACCAAGAGATAGTGATGCAAGAACCAGAAAGAGGAAATATATGATTGTAAAGGTTTCTTGAAGAATGTTACTTAACAGCTGGCAAATTTATATAACCTGTTATACAATTTTGAGTGTTAAGATCGTTAGTAGTTAAACTGGATATAAATGGAATAAATCTGGTTTTTACGTATAGAAATTAGTAAGATAGTTATTCTGCATTATCAGAAATTAGTATCACTTTTCTAGGATTTATGTGTTTCGTTTCCAGTTTAATTTGGGGAGGTTTTCCTTTCTCATTTCCTGGAATGAGTGAGCTAATTTTACATAATATTCAATCTTTTTTCGTGTGTATAATTTTCTTACTGTTTTCCCTATGAATTTCAGGAGAAGCAGAAAGAGAAGAAGCACAAGAAGGAAAAAAAAGACAAAGAGAAGAGAGAAGGGAAAGACAAAAGTGATGGAAAACATAGGGAGAAGAAAGACAAAAAGGAAAAGAACAGAGACAAGAAGGATAAAGACAGGGATAGAGATAAAAGCAAAAGTAGTAACTCGGATGGGAAGAAAATTCCTGGGCATTCCGAGGGTCACGACAAGGAGAAGATTTCAACCGAGAAGAGATTTCCAGGGCAGTCTGAGAGTCACGGTAGAGAGATTGTCTCAAATGAGAAGAGATCTGCAGGGAGATCTGAGGATCACAATGGAGAGAGAGTCTCAAATGAAAAGAGACTTCCACTGCAATTCGAGAGCCATAGTGGAGAAAAATTCATTCCGAAGGAGAAGGATAAACATTTCTCGAATGAGAGAAGATCTGCTGGGCAATTTGCTGATTACAATGGAGAGAAAGTCAGTCGGAGTATCCCGTTGGCCGAGGATGCCCAAGATTCAAAATTTGTTCAGGAATTGGACAGGAGGGTCAGAGAAGAAAGTAAAGGAACTGCGAACCACTTTGTTGAAAAATTTACTGGTTCAGACCAAAAAAGAGAAGAGGGAATGCTCAATCCAGTGGGTGAGGCCACCACCAGTGGAGCTGGGGTTCATGACAAGAAGGATAAGCAATGTGATGACAAGAAGATCGATGGGAAAGGAATCAGGGGTGACACAAGATTTAGTGGAAATTCTATGGTTGAGAACTTCACTGAAGTTTTGGAAACTAGAGTTGAAGGAACCACCAGACCTTTGGAGGCGAGCGTCGGGAGGAAAATGGAAAGGAAAGAAAAGACCAAAGAGAAGGGGGGCGATGATAAACGGAGGGATAAACGCAAGGATAGGGATAAGGAGAAAAAAAGCCAAGGGAAAGATAGAGATAGGGATAAGGAGAGGAAGAAGGAGGAAAAGAAGGCGAAGGAGAGAACGGAAAATAAGACCATGAAGCAGGATCAAGTAAAAGAAACCGTTATGAATGACATTGTAGGTACCCATGATGTAAAGGTCCCATATCCTTCCGAGGACAGCAATAAGAATGCAGCTTCAGAGGCAAATCTCAGGAAACGAAAGGACACTGAGACCAATGGGTTTCTTCACGGTGAGTCTTACTTCATGGTAACCCACTTTTGCATGATTGTGCTTTAACACAATTTCAGATTTTTACCCTAATCACAGTTTTGGACATTGGTAGGGATATTTCCTTAACCACATCCACTGTTGTTGATAGACTTGGGTGGGTTCCTCGTTATAGAAAACCTTTATTACATCATGGGTAGCTAGTAACTGGCTGTTTGTATTACTCTCTTGTGCACACTATTTATTCAATGTTGTCAAACTGGTTCCAACACTCTTATTAGCTAACCAGTGCTGCTTCTGGTTTGATCTTTTCTCACAGCTAATGAAAGTGGGCCAAATAAATTGTCAAGACCTGCTCTGCCCTTACATTCATTGTCGAAGAATGGAAGGATATCGGATCCTTGCGAAACTTTGATCCCCATTAATTCTGACAGGCAAGGTGCAGCCACTAATCTTAAGGTTGATGATAGCAAGGTAAACGGTACTCCAGAGGCTCAGCTCGCTTCCTTGACAAAACCGCCTATAACAAGTGTTGATCCAAATGTGGAAGCGTCTAAGAGACCTCCCCATCCAGATTCCAAGTACTTGAGCCAGATTCTTTCGGTGCCTAAGATGGAGGAATTGTCCGACTTTAACGAACAGGACTGGCTGTTTAGCAGAAGCGATTCCCTGTCCAAAAAGTCAAAGTCGGAATCCTTTAGGGATGACAAGACACCAATGGTATGGTCGGAAGCTGTGCGGATCGAATCAGCAAATGTCTATGCTCTGCCTTATGTCATTCCTTACTGATTGATCATCTTGCTGCTGTATGTGATGGTAAGCCATGGGCAGGGGCTGGTTCATGGTAAGCCATGACCTGACCGACCTTCCAGCATTCGTCAAGTGCCGAGTTCGAAATATGCTGATCATGAAGCAGGGCCCGGGCGCGAATAATCATGCATTGCTGGAGACGTATCAGCAGCTTAGAGGTTGTGGGATCGAATTCGTGTTGGTAGAGAATGTGAAGAGGTTATTGATTGCCCACAAAGTTTTGAGTTTGTAACATAGAACAGAACATTCCTCTATTTGCAGGAAATGTAAGATACAGGAAAAAGAAAGTAGTAGGCTCCACAATCATTTATTTACTTATCTCTTCATATTATCATTAGTCCTCAACTCTGAATACCATTGTTTGCTGGGAAACAGCTTAAGGGGGGAGATGTTATGGTTTCTTCTTCAACTTGGCGTTTTCCTAAGAATTACGTCGTCTCAAGTTAATGTTTGAAATAACATCTCTCAATAAATTAATTAAGTTACACTGATTTTAATTTATAAATATATGACTGACTCATGGATTACTTAAGGACATTTAATTTTTTTTATAATTACTATGGACAAACTTAAATGCAAATAGACTAAGGGTGTGCAAGGTTTTTGAACCGAATTGGCCAGAATTGGACCCCGGACCCAATTTATGAGAATCATACCCAAAACCATCAGATGAGAAATAGTTCGGTTCTGTCTCTGGTTCTGTAGTTTGGTTCTATGGTTCTATTGAATTGAAACCAATTAGTTTTTATCTTAAACTTAAGCTCGATTTATGAGTCGAATCAGACAAAATTGAGATCGGTATATAGGCAAAATAATTTAATTCGCAATCAGAAAAATTACTAATGAAAAATGAGTATTATGATTCAATTATGCAACCCAATTAAGTATAAAGTTTGTGAAAAAAATAAACTAAAAGATAAATAACATATTCGCCGGTTCGGTCCTGAATCAATTGTTTGCACTTCTTATATAGTTGGCACTGGAATTGGACCGAATTAATCAGTTCCCTTAAAATCAGAATCAAAACAAATTCATTATTTACGGTTCTCAATTTTTTTATTATTCTGGTTCAACTCAATTCTCGATTCAGAAACGGTTCAGGTCCAAATTCCAACCTCTAGAATAGACAATACTTATACCTACGCACTAAAGGGATTATTCATTAAGGTATATAATGTTTATTTCATATAAGATCACCAAAATCTGTTGTAGCCCTTGGTAAATATCAGGAGTATAACATTTTGGGATAATGACACTTTGTTACACCTAACTATAGTGAAATGACACTTTCATATCTTAATTTTTTTTTTCTTTTTTAGTACCTTGCAATTTATTTATGACAAACTACCTCTAAAATGCCCAAAATACCTAAACTACCCTTGGTTTAAGTAATCATAAATTGAATTGGTTCAATTTTGTTTATCTATGGTTCAATTTGGTTTATATTTAACATGAAATTACAATTATGCCCCCAAATCTAA
>JAYMTP010007283.1:0-11153 GCA_036897365.1 Geranium brycei | reverse complement strand
AATGTCGAACCCAGAGCTAGAGGAAGTCATCTTTGGTCGAGGAAGTGAGGGAGAGGATAGATCAGAGATGGATTGACTGGCTTCCTCGTCTCTAAACTGGCATATTTAGAGAGGAGAAGGTGACGATCTGTATCTACAATCATCAATCCCTTACTCGAATCACACAAAGGAACTGAAGACGAAGCGTTCTCTGTCGCGAAGAAGACGAGGCGAGAGCACGTTCGGTGTCTTGGGAGAGAAAATCCAAGACTAAAGACTAAAGTGATGACACCGAACTGGGATACGTGGCATCATCTGGGCCGTGCATCTCAAATTAATGAATGGTCCAGATGATGCCACGTCATTAAAACGAGGCGGGTTTGTTTTGTCGGTTAACTGACGGTTCTCACATTTCATAACCGACACCCGAACCGCTCACCCATCAGATTTCTAAGAACCAAACCGATCTCACTTGACAGCCTCCGGTTTGGTGCCCGGAACAGACAGTTCGGGTCGGTTTCGGTCGATTCAGTCGGGTCGGCAAAAATCTGCACATCCCTATTTGTGTCAATGTTTATTTCATTTTTAAGGTTTTTGAATTTTACGAAAATTTGACATACCTAACTAGATTTTCATATATATAATTTTGTGTAGCGGATAAAGGTGAGAAGATGTCGGACATCCGAAATTTGAAGGTGAACGACCTCAGGACCCAAGTTCTTCATGAAGATGATTACTAGTTGCACTAGAAAAAGGCTATACTGGGTGAGGTGGTTTATACGCCTAGGTTAGAGAACTTCATCAACCGGTATGAGGACTTAAACCCGAGACATCCAAAACCGGTAACTTATTTAAAAGTTAAAACTTCATTTTGTGATTTTTAAATTATTATGTAATGTGGCATCTGATTCGGGTGGATTTTATATATCCACCCGAGCCAAATCTCCGCAAAATTAACTCAAATTCATCCCATTTTAGGTAGTTTTAGAGTATTTATACCCATTTGAGCTTAATTTGTGTGTGGAGTGATATTGTAGGAAAGCAAGTAATTTCGAGGCATTTTTGGAGAAAATTAATGAGCTCGGGAGTAAAATCGAGAACGAGTCGAGATGATTTGGAGCCAAGAGGAGCCGAACAGAGGCAACTCACGACACCCGAAGTCACGACACCCTGTCGTGACTGATGGGGTTGTGAGTCTAAGACCTGAGAACACGATCTTGAAGCTTGAGAAGTCACGACACCTCATCATGACTCAAGAAGTCGTGGAAAGCAGGGCAGCAATCAGCCGCAGGAGGGAAAGTCGTGACACTGCAAGTCACAACACCAGGTCGTGACTGATGCAGTCGAAGGCCACAGGGCTCGAGACTCTCAAGTTTCAGGAGGGAAAGTCACGATACTGCAAGTTACAACACCATATCGTGACTGATGAAGTTGTGAGTCGTAAGAAAATTTTCATTTGAGGCATGTTTCACGAGTGCAAGTAACGACTGTCCCAATCACAACACATGGTCGTGCTTGATGTAGTCGTGAGTCATCATATCTAAGACATGTAGGAGCCATGTGACGAACACTAAGGAAAGTCACAACAGCCCGAGTCACGACTCCCTATCGTGACTCGAGTGCAGAACCCAAATTTGGCCAAAAATTACAGATTTGCCCCTATCTCGTACAAAAGACCCAAAATTAGGAGTAGAAACAATACAACACTTGGGAAAATTGGGAGAGAATTTGGAGAGGAAGGTAGAGAAGTGCTACTTTTAGAGATCTATGAGGGATCTCAAGGTTTTGGGGAACAAAACAAGCTTGGAGAAGGAGTTTAAGTTTAGAGAAGCCATTGGAGCTTAAAGAAAGAGAGCTTTGATTCTTTGTCTCCATTTGGGTATTGTAATTTCTACTTAGTTTAGCTTAGATCGTGTATGATGTTGAGTCTAGTTGTTGATGCGTTCATGTTCATGAGTGACTAAATCTAGGATTGGGGGTGGATTTGAAAGGGAATGTGAATGAACTCATAATTGGATCATGAACCAAATTGAATTAGTGTTAGGATTAAGGATCTCGCTCATGTTTTGCAATTAAACAATAAGTGTTAAGCATGGGTGTAGAGTTGGGCTTACATATTTCCTCTCAGGAGGACGGGCACGATTTATACTTATAAAGTCCCAACTCGAAAGTTAGGGATTTCCTTTAACGTTTTAAATAGGTAAATGTGGTTAGATGAAGCTCTAATCAGTACAGGTTAGATACGGGTAAATGATTTACTACCTTTCATGAATTAACAAGAGTTTATGTTTGGCTAAACTTGGACGTCCCAATATCTTAATTTCCATAACTTAATTTGCTTGTTCAATTGGCAATTGACTTTATCATCGCCATATGAGCAATCCCTAGAAAATCCAATTCATCCCAATCATCTTTGTTACTTGTTAAGTATAGAATGTTGTAGTGTTGATCGTTTGTCGCATAATTGATTGTGATTGTGTGGTGACAAAACCTCCCTCTTAATTGATTTTGTCCAAGCCCGAACACATTCACTCGAGACTTAATGACCATAGCCAGACCCATATTCTCAGTGGGATCGATATTTGGGGCAGTAAAGTTACTTCCTTATTTACTTCGACCGGTTTCTTACTTACCGTTAGCACATTCAAGGTTAATCCATTGGAGGATTGAGCCATGTCGTCAGCATCTATTCGTATTTTGTGCAAGTTATTGTGCAAAAAAAGTTGTAGGAATATAAGGACAAGGCATTCACTCCTCATGTTCCTATGTCATTGGAATATGAACGAGAATACATGGTTCAAGCACATTACAACGCTCATGATCGTTGGCAGAAAGGAATCACCATTCAAGGCTTCGAGAAGCATGATCCGAAGCCACAAAGGGCTAGACATGCTAGTCAGGGCTCCTTAAGCTCCTCTGCAGCAACACAGAACCTCGGTAAAAAAGTTGAAAATCTAAAGGGCAAATAAGACCATGAATGAGAGAAATCAAACTATAAGTTTGGAATTGGGTCAAAAGGGGAACAAATAAAAAAAATTAAGCAAGGAAAAAAGAAGGATCGAGCATTTCAAAGAAAGATGTACCAACACATACTTGACCCGATGATAAGGGTGTTCTTACACCACTTTTTAATACTTATTTCCCACATTTTAAACCTTGTTTCGCCCCTATTTGGGTATGAAAGACCCTTATTTTATCTCTTTTTTGTCTCATGGGTACTCTAAGCTATTTATGCAGATTTAAGACAAAAAAGTGAAAAATTGAGCAGAAATCGGTATGATAAATTATGAAGCCCAGCTGAAACTTCCGGAACACATAACTGATGTATCCGATGTCCGTTTTCAACCCATAATATATTGAAAAGACAGTTTTTGAAGATCTACACTTTTGAAGAATGAACCGTGGCCATTGACCACGTCCTCGTGGTAAAAAGACCACGGTCCGTGGCGAAATTGGCCATTGTCCATGGCCCCCTCCGTGGCGACCTCCCACTTCCAAACGTGCGCGATTCGTGGCTGTTTCTTGCACCTAAATTAAATGGCCACGGTCTGTAGCCCTTTAGCCTCTACCCCACGGCCCCTGCGAAAATCTCACCTATAAATAGGCCTGACACATTTTAGAAAGGGCATCTCTCATTTTTATCAATTACGCACTTTCATATCAACATCTGAGAGCTACAGAGCCATTATAAGAGCTAGAAACATCAGAGAGAATCGATGACTCAAGGATTGAAGGGGGATGATCATCAATCAGAGCCCAATTCTATGGATTAAAGTTCTTCATTTGAGGATTACAGGGTTTTATTTTCTTCCTCGTTATGTTTTAATTATTATTTGTTGAATTAATTTCTCATTTATGTTTCAATTGAATTTACGTAATTACATTTGTATATGAATATGTTTATCCATATTTACTTTAATACTATTTGATTGAATTTAATATGCATGCATGAATAGAATCATTTTCCAATATGTTTATTTTAATTTCAATTGTTAGTATGTCTACTAATTAATTCAAGGATTGAAGCTATGAACTAATTTAATAATTTTAACACTTTACTTTAATTAATTTTATATGCTTGTTGCACCTAGTATATATGGTGATTTCAATTAATATGTAATTAATGCTTAGTTCACTTAATTGCGAATAGATTGATTAAGTTTGTTAATATCACGAAAATAATTAAAAGCCGGGTTTAAATCCTCAGTAGAGATATGTGGGTTGACACGATAGTAATAGCCATAAGTGACACACACCAAAAGTTACAAGAATTCATAAAACTTAATGTCTCCCTCTCTCATAAATCATTATGCATATAAGTTGATTTCAAGAAAGATTGAAAATAAAGGACCGTATCCATGTGTTTCTCGACAATCTGAGTACGGACTTGATTAAAATAAAGGTGAATCAATTATGCAATCTTTCAGACCAATTATGTAATTTTCAAAAAATTAACAGCAGAATTGAAAACTGCAACATTAGCAAACTTTGAGTAGAAAAAAACTGAGTGGAAATGTTCTATATTTAGGAGGAGTTATCCGCAATCATCTCAACAAATACTGTTAAGTTTATCGACAAAGATGAAAAAAATGTTTGCATCAGACCTTCTCGAGAGAAAGACTGTTAGACTAGTATCACAATAAAAACCATGCGTCTAAATATTGAAATTGCAAAAATTTTGCAGTGTAAATGAACATGATAGGCAGACAGAATGACGTACTGTCCAGAAACTCACCCAAGGTATCATGGTTTCTTTTCTTCTTCATAATTTAAAAGTAAAATATTAAGTTTTTGTAAACAAAACTGGAACTTGATGACTATAATGCTCCACAGTTGATGTGAAGACCAAAGAAACAGATACAAGAATTGAAGCATGTTGTTCCACCAGACCGGGATTGTTGCAATCAACAATGTGTCACAAGTTGCTTCACGGATTTCTCAATGCATACTTCTTGCTCCCTGGGTATCTTCATTTCTATCTAATATGAAACAAGAAACTAATTACTCCATTATTTATGTTCAGGATTTCTAATATTGTTATGGCGAAGAACAAAGGGTAACAATAAATTTTGAAAACATAAAGCAAGCTCGGTTTAAGAATGCAGGTTATGAAGGATAGTTTCAGCCATAAACCCACCCAAGCCCACATATCCCACCCAAACTACCCAATCCCCATGTGAAAGCAAACCGGCTCAAACTCCTGACCACTGGTCAGGTAGAGCCTCCTGTAATTGATTGCAATTATCCCAACCTTAAATAAGACATGATTTTTCGAAGATAATACTTACAAAGCCAAAGTATATCACAACAACCTAGTTTAGGTGCTCTGATCAACCTTGAATTAACTTGCTTACAAATTCATAATGTTCCATGCAGATAAATAGCTAACTATATAAAAATGAAAATACACCAAATTTCCTATTTTCTTTTGACATGGGCTACTTCTGAAAGTTGCTTCGAAAACTACAATCTCCAAAGCACAAACATTATTATTCATTTTGAAACTCCATACTTCCAAAATTAATCATAGCAAGTTACATACAAGCATCTGCAGTCTGCATACTTTTTCCTTTGTCCATAGACTACAGAGTAGCATTCAAAAATCAATCTCAGCTCATTATTTTGAGCTGGGCGATTCTTTCATACATGGATGTCCAATGCGTGTCACTTTATATCTAACACAATAGCCGAAAACTACTAATTACAGCCCCTAACAATCACATTCAAGCTCTAAATGGATCTTAAGCAATTATGCATTTTGAAAATTGAGCTGTTTTTAGTGGAACATTCTCCCTCCCAAAACTTAGAAATTGAGAAACAAATAAATTGAAAAGGTTTTGATTCAGTTACCCACTATTTCTATTTCTTCTCTTCTTGTAAATAACTATTAAATCACATCAATAAAAAAACACAGATCCAAAATACAGTACAAGAAAAGGGATGTAAATAAAAAGAAAGGCTCAGAAAAACCTTAAGAGAAATAGTCATCAGTCTAGTAGGAAGCAGCGCAGCAAAAGCTGATGGGTGGGCGGAGCAGCCGTAACAGTCGGGATTTTTATTTCATGGACATAAAATCTGAAAAGTGTAATAATGACATATCAATTAACTCACGACCATAACGATTACCAGCAAAAGCTGATAGGCGGACCATTTTTCATCAACGCCATAGAGACGGACAATGTAAGTTTTGGGGTTAGGGAGGCGATATAGACGCAGTGCCTCACTCCTATTTTAAGGGTTTCTCTTTCACACATGCTTAAAATATCAAATTACCTTCAATTTATAAAGAAAAAAATTCTTATTTAATTAATTAAAAATAATTGTTATTGATTATAATCATTTATCGAATTATTATTATTATTAATAATTAAATTTCGACTAGATCTTTTAGACCCAAACTCAAGTACTTAATCACTTAGCAAAGTTGAAAAAATATAACTAATAATCTATAGTTAATTATTAATACTTAACATTAATAAAAATAATTAATAATTTATTGAATAATTTCCCTCAAAAAAATAATTTATTGAATAAGTAATGATTTTTACTTAATAATAATATATTTTTAAAATGATAAATTATAAATAATAGTTGTTGAAACAATAAATTAATAAAAGAATTACTAGAAATGGAAACAATAATAATTAATAGGGAAAGTAATAATTAATAATTAATTAAAACAAAACTAACAATACAATAAAAATAAAATGAATTGATAAAAGAAAGATATTCATGACTTCTCATCTTATCTTTGCTTCTTCTTTAGTGTTGGCACAATATTGGATCGATTTGTACTCCTCGATTCCAACAGATGATTAATCTCATCTCTATCATTTCCTTAAGGAAAAATCTTACTCAACTACGTTCTCCGTTTATTTGAAGTGAACACGTAAGTTTTCACTGTAAAATAACAAAATTTCTTGATTGTTATTCAAAATTTTAAAATCATGTCATTCACCTCCTTTTTTTCATTTTTCCTTCTCCCTACTCCTACTCATCATCATCCTCCATCAATAATTATAATCTCAACAACAACCATAAAAATCACAACCAAATATCAACAATTCAAACATATTGACCTCTGCAAATAACACCATGATATTTGAAACCTATGTCTGAACTTTAATCTCCTAAAAATTTATTATTTTTCATTAAAAAATGTCAACAAATTAAATTCAGCAAACGTAGAGCTCGTGGTCGATGACTTGACGGCGACGCGTGGAGTGGCAACAGGGAGTGAGTTGTCGTCAGTGTCGAAGAAGTCAATCGGAGGAGCGGGTGTACAGCGCCAAAGTTTTTGAAAATTAACTCAGTTTCTAATATGGGTATGGGTTTGTTACCGTCGGCGGATGGTTCGTCTCCGTCGACGGGTTCTCCGATCAATGAAGGGAGGCCACTCTTAGTCTCACTGTATCACTAGGTTAAAACCCCAATCTCTCCTCCTCTCGTAGTTTCAAAATGGTGGTCACCCACTAGGATTCCAATGCCTAACCTAGTGAAGGAGATGAAAAGTATCCGCACCAGATGAGGTGATGGTGGTCCGATGAGGACCCGCCCGAGTCCGGTAAGGCCGTCGGCTTGGATTTCGGTCAACTCATCTATAGTTTGTGAGTCATCAAGTTGATTTCTCATTCCTTCTTTTGGGGTTAGTTTTTATTACATCATTTTCCTATTCTACTCAAAATTCCAGTGACCCAGCAAGCTCCTCTCTTTTGCGAACTTTGCGTTTTAGCTACATTTAGTCTCTTTTTGAGCATGTTTTCACCTGAAATGTTCTTAAAGTACTCGTGAGGTAAAAGTAGCTTATTATGCACTAAACTCAATAAACTCGAGACAAAATGGGTTCAAAGTGAAGAGATTTGACTCCAGAGGACAATGAAATTTCGACCTAATTAGTCGTAACGAAATCGAGACGTAACCGAAGTCAGTTCGTCTTGGTACGGGAGAGGTCAATTGTCGCGCCCAGTCTAGATTTGTTTTGGGCGTGACATAGACACCACCATGTATGAGGAATGAATATGGATTGGAGGATTCAATATGTCGGAGAGCCTTCTCTCCACTATCACTTGATATAAAACAACAGAGATGGTTCATCCAACACATCGATTCTCATACATGGTAAATTCTTATCTAGCCTGAATCATCTTGTTGTATGTATGATGTGGGGTCGAACAGTTTCCATCTCCACATCTCATCAGCATGCTTCTTCTCCAGCACAACATTCTGATTCTTCTTCACCATTGTTCCATCTCCTTGAAGCTACCAAGTGGAGTCTTCATTAAAACTTCATTTCTCAAGCTTGAGGGGAGGAAAAGAAGGCAATTCCTCCATCTTCCCAACAAGATACACAAGGAGTTCAACATTTCACCAAGCTAGGAGTGTCCACCATTTATCAAGACCACAAGAGCCCTTTCTAACTCTCTCTACCCTTTATGTTTTTGTTCTTGTATTTTGCTTTTTATTTGACTATGATTATTGGATTGAGCACCATGGTTGGAGGTTAAAAATCTCTGGCCATGGGTGCTAAACATTGTATGGTTTGATATTTACATTATTGAGGTATTAGTTCTAGGTTGTTGATGGTGTTGTGTGGATTTCCTTATTTACATGCTTGTATTCTATTTTGACCATTTAGAATGCATGTTTAGGAAGCTAGGTCGATCTCAAGAGGGACGGATAGTTTCAGACCTATGAACCACCGAGGGTTGGAGGCTCTAAAACTGTGTTTTGACACCTCGGATTTACCTTTAGCCTAAGATTGTCGGGCAAATACGGTTCTGAGTTGGTTTCGAACCCGAAAGGGCAAGAGTTGACTCGAAATTAGGCCAATCTCAATATCGAGAGGCGAGATTGGTATTTATGACATAGATTCATCACTAGATTCACCCAGAGAACTTATAACTCGACTTTGTAATTTGTGACCATGCATGTTTATCACCCTTGGCTCCCGTTAAATCATAGTTAAACATTATTCCACATTTGTTTGATAGTTAGAGTAATTTGCAAACAAAAATAGTTAGTAGTCCACTTTCCTCACACGAATACACCGGAGACCCTATATTATTCCCCGTGGATTCGACCCAGTCTTACCAGAATTTGTTACATGCGACCGTGTGCACTTGCATGTGGGAAACTTGAGTGTGACATTTGCGTGTGACGTTTCGGCCCACAATGTATTTGAGGATGATCGACAGAAAAAGAAAGACAAAAGGTAGATGGATGCGACAATTGAACTCCTCATTGAAATTAGATTTGGTAGGGAGTAGAGAGAAAGAGCCGAAGACTCGAAATCAATTAGGGATTTACCAATTTAGGGTTGGTTGGTCTCATGAAGGTAGACACATGGTATGATGACTCATCTAGTCATCTATGTATTTCGGTTCTAGAAACAAATTTGGGCTCAAATGCTCACCGCCTCTGTTTGTGAATGAGTTGGGTTTTGGGGCTAAATATATACAAGTGTATATATATAGGATATATTAACTTCGGCTGGGAGTAGTTTTATACTACTACTCAGGTTGTTGGGTTAGACTCGGGTGATGACCTACAACCCGAGGCTCGCCTGTTTTTAAGTCAGGTAACGGATTTTCGACCCAATCGGGTCACGAGTGAAATGGGTAAATTGAGTAGCGGGTCAAGCTTGTTTTCAGGTTGTTTTGGACTCTTCTAGTCTTCGGCGATACACTTCAACGAGACTCCCTCTTTAGTTATACTTCATCTCTCCAACTATACTATATTGTTATTGTTTCTATTCTATTTGTGTTTTTTTTCTCAATTTGGTTTGGTTCTGAGGGAAGAACAAAAGAAGAAGGACAAAACTCATTTTAGAATTCAACTTAGGAAGAAGAATAATTCTATGCAACATCAACCCTAAAAGAAGAGATGCAGACGGTAGGGGATCGCATATGCAGCAAAAATGGGTTACCACTAGTGCCATCATCCTATCGCCAACGAATGCTCTATCTCGTCGTCTCAATTTCCAAACAAAAAACCTAGTGAGGGGAGGAACAAGAAAACCTCTCAAAAAGCAAACAAAAAACAATCCTCGCTTATGGAGCCTTGTCAAAGTGATGGAGTGTAGCCGGAGAGAGTAGGTCTCACCGAAGAGAGGAGTATATAACTGGAAAGAGGCTGCCTCGTCCGGGTGCATCACAAGAGGCAACCAACCTGGTCTAGTGCCATAAGTTTAATAAAAATTTGAGAGATAAAATTATTATTTTAAATGATTTTAACGGTAGAACATAACGGTGCTAAAAAAGTATGTAAATAATTAAGCGAAGGAAACTATTATTATTAAATAAATAATAGTTAATAATTTTTTTCAAGTTTTGAAGTACAGAAAATTTTCTCCATCCTGCTTCAAGCGAGATCTCGGGTTCTTGTCGAGTTTAATTATATTTATCATCTTTGTGTTGTAACATGGAGTCCATTTATAAATATTCAAAACTTTCATAGAGAAAATATATATCATATTTGAACTTTAAAAATCAATATAGTAGGTAAAACACAATAGTTATGAAAATGTAAGTTTCATTTGGAAGTAGATAAAAGTGCACCAGGCCTAGATACTGCCCGAATACAAATCAGTCCTCATGTGGAAACTCCATCAATTCTTTGAAAAGCATATTGCTATCAATGTCAAAACAAAACATGACTCAAAACATAATTAAGTAATTGACTAAAGTGAGTTAGCAAGTTTGAAAAACATTGCTTTTTAAAGTGTTATGGTTGGCACATGTCTATCCTCCCATCTCATCGTGTTTTTTCTATAGAATCTACACAACAAGGAGTGACAAAAACATATGCATTTTTTATTGATTCATTTAAGGGGCGAAATTAGTCATTAATGCGGTTAATATAGTGGCAATGGAGTTGGAAAGTTAGTTCATGTACACTAACAAAGTGGCAATTGGTTGGAAAGAGGAAATAATAAAGATCAAGTGGTGTGGCCACTACCAAAACCCTTCTTTTGTAGTACAAATATATGCATATTCTTAGCATCAAGGTCAATGCTCACGTGTTTGCTGATAAAGGATCTACACACAACCCATTAACCATGTGTCTAAATATCTCCAAGTGTAAGCCAGTTTAAATTTATTGTGCAATAGTCCAAAATAATCACTTTAAAAGGTTTGCAATACATCATAGGTAGGTAGGGGTGCACACGGGTCGGG
>JAYMTP010007282.1:0-11154 GCA_036897365.1 Geranium brycei | reverse complement strand
GTACTGAATTAATTAAACCTAAATTCATAAATATTATTTAATAATTAATAATTATTAACTATTAAACATTAGGGTTAGAGTAAGACCATTAAAATTTTGAAATGTGCAAAAGGAAAATTTTGTCATTTCAACAAAAAGTTAACAGAAATGGATGGAAAGTACCAAAAAGAATGACCAAACCGAAAATCTGACCGAACTTAACTCAAAAAACCAAAAATTCATGGGTAATGGTTTGGTTACGATTTAATTTATAAGTGAACCAATTAATTACAAAGATGAGCGTAATTAAAGTATTTAAAACTAAATTCAGCCTCGAATGACAGATTGGACCCAAATTGTTTGTTCAAATATTTGGCCAATGGATATCAGTTGGTTCGGTTTAAACAAAAAATATAGCCAGTTTTTAATCAGTTGAAAACTGACCATTTAATCACACTTAGTTTTGGTTATGATTTTAAAAAATATTAAAAAAATCTTGGTTTGATTTGAAGACAGACCATTTGGTTTGATTAACCAACCATGCACATCCCTAATTGTACCACGAAAAATACCACTCATGCCTCTTACTCACGCGTTGTTCAAACTGGCACTTCTTTAATTGAAATGTTAGTTATTTTATCATTGTATTTAACTTAACACTGTCATATGTTGATTTATATAAATTTTACCACGTAATTTCAATTTCCAAATCTAACTTGAGTCTCAAGGTCAAATTTCCAATGTGAAAGTCATGCATCAGTATTGCATAAAGGATGAATCGTTGCAACCCTTAGAAAAACTGCAATGTTAATGTTTTAACAAACAAAATCATTGTTTGATCCTCCCTCAATAAATTGCAACGTACATTAGAAAATTCAGGAAAGTGGGTAGGTATAGCAATTTCATGTTTTGATTTGTAGGATTGGGAGAGTTAAACTCAAGTTAATAAATTGAAAAGCATGAGTTGTTGTCCCTTTTTCCATCTCATTGTTAATTAGGTGAATTGAAAGTAAGAACGAGGATGAAATGTCTTGGACAAATGGAGAAGACATTATGTTGCTTAATATATTGAAGGCAATAAGGTATGTAGAAATAAAAAAAAGTAAGTATTTGAAATTTTGAAAAAAAGAAAGACAAAATCATTTTATTTTTTTCAAAATTAACAATGTTGGGCTAAGTACAATAATTAAATAACACCTGATCAAATTAGAGGTAAGTGAACATTTTTCCTTCAATCATTGTTCAACAAGTCAAAATAAAAATACAAATAACATATTTTGCATGCATATAAATTTCTTAACAAAATTTTAATTTGAATTCTACGACGCTCTTAAGTAATTCATCAAAATTCGAACTCTACATCTCAAAATATATCTAATCATATTTACAATCCAAACAATCTAAAAATATAATTAAAAAATCAAAATCACTTTATTTTATCGTAAACATATAATAATGTATTCACCCACCAGCAATTTCCATTAAGTTATCATGATAGCAACTTGTATTCTGAAACATTTATCCTCACGTTAATTAAAGTCAAAAGCTTAGATTTTAGGCTACAATGCCATTTGGCTTGTAAACATAGAATTTGTATCGGTGTAGCTCACACTCTAAGACACGTTCTGGGACACTTGGGCCCGAAGAAAGAGATGGGTTCGCACTCGCAGGCAACAAAGTGATATTAATGGGCCAGGCCCAAACTCGTGATGACGGTTTAATTTAAGGATTCAACTTAATTAATCTAAGTTGCCGACTGGACTGGAGTCGTTTAATTGTCAATTATATCAGTCACTTGTCGTTTTGGTATAAGCCAATATGATACTAACGCGTGGGAAGAAATTATTTGTGGCTCCGTTTGTTTGGATAATCAACGCCACACAATTCATTCATTAATCATCTCACCAAAGACCAAGAAGATATCATAATTTATTACCCCAATTTACAAGATTAACCTTACATAGCCGACGAACGGGCTATAAATTATAATTTATTTACTTGAGAAAAGATGAAAGGGAACAAAAAAAATATGTATGAGCATGAGCATAAGCAGGCACCGCAATTAGATGATGGTCCGCCCCAAGAGGGGCCTGATCTGCCGCCACATTTCAATCATGGTCCGTCGTGGCCTCCGCCTCCACACATTGATGACGGTCCGCCCCATCATGGGCCTCCGCCCACATTTTTAGATCATGGTCCGCCCCACCAAGGACCTCTGCCACCGCAGCACCACAAGCCGCCACCGCCTGAGCGGCATCATCCGGCTGCCCACGGAGAGTCTCCTCATGACCAGCACCACCACTAGGCCGGTGGCTACGAACCCAAATAAATTTGTACTCCAATCCAATGTGTGTGTGCGCGTGTAACTCACCCAAGTAATGGTAATTATGAGTGATGAGTATGAGTAGTCAAAGTGCAAGTGTATTGTCATGTATTATTGCTGATTTGCTGCTTGTTTTGGTTCTACGTAATCAAATAAAATTAAATGTACCATATTCTTAACATAAAAGTCTAACAATTACTTTTGATTACTTTCGATACACTAAATATAAAATAAAAATATTTTTAACATGGTAAAGATAGTAAAATAATATTATAATTATAATTAAAATTATATATATCAAAACCCAAAATTTAAAATTTTATATAAAAAGGAAAAAGACTGAAATATTCGTCAAATAATAATATAATATAATAATGAAATATATAGACAAATTGAGTATGGTGTAGGGATGACAAAAAAATCTAAACTCAACGGGCGCCCGATAAACCCGCACCGATCGGAACGAGTTAAACCCAACAAATTTCGGGTTCGGGTCGAATTCGGTTTTCTTGAGTGGGTGTGGATTTACCTATACCCGACCCGATGTCAACCCGAACCCGTATGAATTTAAAAATAATTTATATTCTTATTATAAAAAATATTTATATCAAATAATGAAAGATGCTAGAGGGTGTCAACCGTACCCCCAAGGGCTACTAGATGGGTTTAATTCGATGTTAGCAGATTGTAGACTAGGGGATGTGGATTTGACAGGTCACATGTTTACATGGGATAAGAGACGGGGAACGAGTCAATGGAAGGAAGCAAGGCTGGATCGAGGCTTAACCAACAATGCTTGGATTAGTGCGTTCGAGAATACCAGGCTGACTAATCTCATATTCTCTACTTCTAAGCATAGTCCTATTTTATTGACTACAAGTCCGCAGGTTTACCAGACGACTAGGTACCAGTTTCGGTTCAACAATGAATGACTTCTAAACCCGGAATGTGCAGTGGAAACCTCGTCAGCCTGGGAGGAGGGTTCGGAAAGACTTATAATGGACCTGCTAGCGCAAGTTAGGGACATATTGCATCAGTGGGGTCAGACACAACACAAGAAGGCGTGGACAGAACTAAGAACAGTACAGAAATAAGTTTACAACCTACGAAATAGAAGAGATGACCAGGGAATAGAGGAGTACGGTGGAGAAGCTGCAAGGCTAAATGACCTCCTGCTTGCCAAAGAAATCAACTGGAGACAGAGGTACAAACAGTTATGGTTTGAAAAGGGGACCAGAACACCTCTTACTTCCACAAATGCACAACAGAAAGGAGAAGAAGAAATCATATTGCTTCACTAAGAACTGCCAGCGGTGACACAGTGGGATAGGGATCGGGCATTGAGAGAGAAATCTCTGATTTCTATGGAAATCTCTTCACGGGGGAGGGGTGGACTACAGGGAAGTGGTGGAACTCGTTCACTCGACTATCTCGACTGACCAAAACACGTCCCTTTTAAGACAAGTGGACGAGGAGGATTGAGAGCGGCACTGTTTGGGATGGATTCATGTAAGCCCCCGGGACCAGGCAGGTTAAAATCGGGATCTATAAGGCAAACTGGTTAATGATGAAGGCAGCTTTGGTCGAAACCGTACAAAATTTTGAAGGATCAGGATCCCTGCCGGAGGGAGCGAACAAGACAAATATAGTTCTTATCCCAAAGAAGCAGAGTGCAGATTCCTTGGGGGACTATAGACAAGATTATATCCAAAGTGTTGGTAAACAGATTCAAGAATTCGCTGGACGAGATTATCTCTCAATCTCAAAGTGCTTTCGTCCCTGGCAGGTTAATAACAGATAACCTAATAGTAGCGGCCGAGGTGATAAACCATGTGAGACGGACGGTCCAAGGAAATAGAGGACTGATAGCGCTAAAGCCTGACATGAGTAAAGCCTACGACAGGGTAGAATGGAGCTTTCTACTTCAAATGATGCAAGCTCTCGGATACAATTAGAAATGGATCGAGCTCATTCGAACATGCATTTCCACATTTACTTACTCAATCACTACGTCAGGACACGTAATACCAATACGGAATCCTTCAAGAGGCATTCGACAAGGAGACCCGCTTTCTCTTTATCTCTTTCTAGTATGTGTAGAGGGGCTCTCTCTTCTTCTGCAAGAGTTCACCAGGGCAGGGCACATACAGGGAGTAAAAGTAGCAACAGAAGCGCCAGTAGTTTCCCACCTCTTTTTTGCAGACGATAGCTACATATTCTGCAGGGTGACTGGGGGAGAGGTGGAGCAAATGATTAGGTGTCTCCTTATATACGAGAAAGCTTCGGGCCAACTTATTAATCGAGCGAAGTCGTTAGCGTTTTTCTCCCCAAACATACCTCAGGGGATAAGGGAAGATGTTACCTCGAGATTGGGATTTAGGGAAGAGAAAGAATTATCCACGTACTTAGGCCTACCGAACATGGTAGGAAGGAATAAGACGTGGGCCCTAACTTACATAAAGGAACGCATTGCCAAGCGTATGACATCTTGGAGTACAAGGTTTCTATCCTCAGCAGGAAGAGAGGTGATGATCAAGTCTATTCTACAGGCTCTCCCGGCGTATTCTATGCATGTCTTCATTTTTCCCCGAAGGCTTCTCGATGATATCGGGAAGATGTTTAATAAATTCTGGTGGAATAGCAATGCGGGAAGGGGCGAAATCATATGGCGGAAATGGGCTGATCTATGCAAACATAGAGAGCTGGAGGGGTGGGCTTCCTCAAAAAAAAAGAATTCAACTTGGCTCTCTTGGGAAAACAGGCTTGGAGAATCCTAACAAACCCAGAATCCTTGCCAAGTAGATTACTTAAATCTAAGTACTTCTCCCAGGATACATTCATGGAGGCTCCATTGGGGAATTCTTCGAGTTTTGTTTGGAGAGGAATCTGCGTAGGGAGATCAGTTGTTATATAAAATGCATGTCGGAGCATTGGGCTTGGAAATTGTCCGGTTCTAAGGACCTCATGGTTAGGAGGTGAAATAACGACAACCAGTGCAGGGGAGGCCATTCCAGTGGACATGCGTGTCTCTAAGTTGTACAGGTCGGAGTGCAGAGCGTGGGATGAAGTAAAAGTAAGGGCGCAGTTTGACAATAACACAGGTAATAGAATATTCTCCATCATCCCTAGTTGGTACGAAACACGAGACCACTGATATTGGGATGCGGACAAAACGGGAGAATATACAGTCAGAAGTGTCTACCGTGGTCTCTGTAATTGGGAAATATCTAGGGACCGTCAGCGCAGGCAACACGATGGAAGGAAGTATGGAAATTGCGAATCCCGCCCAAAGTTAAAATTTTTATCTAGAGAGCAATATCCAATCTTCTCCCGACTAGGACGCGTTTGGCAGAGAAGGGTTTCCCAATAGTCACACAGTGTCCCCTTTGTATCCAGACGAGACAACTGATCACGTTTTCTTCAAGTGTAGAGTAGTCGTCCCTATTTGGGGGGGACAGACTCCTACAAGGTATTCGAGGAAAAATGGGCCAAGATCTAATAATAAGCAACTGGTGTTCTTGGGTAGAGGGGGAGGACGAGGCAAGCCTGTGGGCTATCACTTTCTAGGCGATTTGGGGTGCGAGGAATCAAGCTGTTTGGAAATCAAAAATTTCCATCCAGCAAGAGTGGCAGCAATGGCTAAAGCATTTCGAAGAACTTGGACAACGATAAAACCTTCAGGGGGATCCTCGGAAGCAGATAGATTGGTGGTAGAATAACCAAAAGTATGGGTCTCTCCCGATCTCGAAAAAATGAAGATAAATGTGGATGGGGGAATAGATGAAGAGAGAGGGTTCTGTAGCATAGGGCTTCTTTGTAGGGACTCCGAGGGCCGTATTGTGGGAGCTCTCTCTAGACGATTTTTGGGACATCTCTATTCCGAATAGGTGGAGGCCGTAGGCGTCAGAGAAGCTTTATCATGGGCAAAAGGAAATAAATGGAAGGAAGTGGTACTTGAATCAGATTGCATTAGGGTGGTGGGTCATGTCCGGTAAGGGAAACAAACGAGAAATATGTCCGGGGGCATCATCTATGACTGTATGCGTATCCTTTATGTCCCAAGGGTCAATTTCATACTAATTTTTGTTCGTAGGTCCTGTAATAAAGTGACTTACGAATTGTCCAAGATTTTTTTTAACTAACAGTAGCTGGGATTATGGTGAGGGGTTTGTCCCACCAACTGTAGCTTCAGCTGTCCGGCTAGATGCCGGGTTAGTTGTCTTTTCTTAAATAAAATTCGTTTCTTTTCAAAAAAAAAAAATCTAAACCCTAAACCTATTGTTGCTAATCGGCTTTCTCTTTTCAGACTCTCATAACTCTCTACCTCTCTTCACCGACTTGTTCAACCTCTATCTTCCACGGCATCTCCGGCGACAACAGCCTTCCAGAGTCTCGCCGCCTTCCACGATGTCTCTGGTGACAACGGCCTCCCCGGCTGCGTCCGCCTCTGCTCTGCCTTCTCACTCCTGTCCTCTGAGGGCGGGTCCACCGTGAGCTGGTCCAAGGAGAGGTTCCTAGCCATTGATCACGATGACCGCTCCTTGACCTACGAGCTGGTGAACATCAACATTGGGTTTGAGGGGTACGTTTCGACGGTCAAGATCGTCCCGGGAGAGAGCAGTGGGTGTTTGATCAAGTGGGGGTTAAGCATGTATCCGGTGGACAACTGGGTAGAGGATGATTTGGTGGACATGTACGATATTGTGCTTGGGCTGATGGCTCGAAAGATGAAGGATTATGTGGTGGGTCAGGGTTGCTCAACGACAATTTGAAGGCGGTGTCGTTTTCGGGGAAAACCCGTACCCGACGGGTTTTTGCGGGTCAAACACCCGCTCACATTGAGCGAGTTTTTTTGCTGGTCGGGCACCCGCTTACATTAAGTGGGTTCGGATGCGGTTTTTTGCCAAACTCGACTCGTTTCCATTCCTAGTTAGGCCTACGATGTTGGACCCAACTTGCAGAGAGCGGATTCAAGATGTGGGCCCAACTCAGAGAGAACAGATTCTAACGGGTTAAACCGGAGCGAGTTGGATTTATGACACAGATAAGTACAATGAGTTTTAAGAAAATTGAGCATTTATGGCTAGGGTTGTTCACGGGTTGGGTGGTTACTTGCTTTACCAATTTTCATCCGACTCGTGATAATGTAGGCGTTAGAGACCATACCCGCTATCCGCCCATTCTTATGTTATCAAGTCACTGGTCTCACCCACTCATGTGATGGGTAAAACGGCCTAGTCAACCCATAAAAAATCCCCCCAAATATATAAGTTCTACATCTGCTCTAATTAAAGAAGTGTCAAAACAAAGCCTTCAATTATTTTTTATAGAGCCAGGAAGACAGATCAGAGATGAAGAGGATGTGGAGTAGGATAATCTACAAATAGGCCTAGTTTTTTTACAGAGCCATGCAGATTAGAGAAGGAGAATGATTTGTGCCGTATGTGAGTAGATCGAAGTCTATTGCTTCAATTTCTTTGATTTGGTCCAATCCCCTAAATGGAAACGGTAGCAAGAGGAGGTCGTTTTTGGAGAGGAAGAAGTTAGCGGCAGAATGATGGTCTGTGATTTGTGTGAGATGGGAGGAGAGAGAAGAAGGGAGGTGTGCTTGAATAAGGGGGTGTGCACATGTCGGAAAACAACCCACCCGCACAACTTTCAGCCCGACCATAAGTATACAGATTGATATTTGTAAACCTCGAGACCCGCCCACGGGTCATATAAATTTAGCGGGTTCAACCTATACGGGTTGCGGGTGAATCAGTTTAAAAATCGCAAAAATTATTAAACGAGCTACCAATTAAGTAAAATTTAGTACTAATTGGGCCAATCATTAGGCTCTGTAATAATGATTTCCCAGGTCTTGATCAGTAATAATGTATATCGACTTCTTTGTCTTTACTGCCCTTAGGAAACGGCTCAACAATTAGTTTAAAGGGTTTTGCATCATCTTGTGCAAGTAGTCCAGCTTCGAAGGTGACACGTCTATTATGGTTGTCTACCCCGGTGAATGGACCAAACACCATGAAATATCTAAAACACAGAATTCAAGAAAACACGGTACAAATTTAATGGAAACACATCACATATTTGATGTAATTAGGGCCCAGTTACATGTAAACACAATACAAATATAAAGTAAATATATTACAAATTCGATGCAAACACAATTTATATTTAATGGAAATACCTAAAGTCATGATATTAATTGTTTATAACGCATGTTGAGTTGATCGAGCTAACATTTATGTATTTCTTCATAGCTCGTCATCGAGATTGCATCTACCCAAAATAATCGAGTCAGATTTGCATTGTCATTTGGATCATATTCAAAGAAGAAATCTACTAGGCTGGATTGTTTTCTATTAAATCTATTTATAACAAGTTGCACATCGGTGCCGCCTACTTATACTCTGAAGTCTCTATGAATGTTTCTGAAATCAACAGTCAAAACACCAACATTGGTAGACCCACCTACAAATGTGATGTATAGTTTATGGGCGAAAATTTGACGACAAAATCGTCATACCTTTTCGCTCACCCGACAGTGAATCGGTCTCAAGTAATAACATGTAATAAGATTGAAGACCCGAAATATCAAACCCAAAGGAAAACAAAAACTTTAATCACTCAAATAGAAATTTGTGACTAATTTTAGTAAATCGATAGTTTTAAAAGGATGAAATCAGTTGAAAGCACGATAAATAGACTTAACTAACACGAGAAAATAATTTCGTAAGAGATGGTGGTTCAGGGCAATAAAATCATACAATGGTTTTGAGGCGAAATAAAAGTCAAATTATGCATAACAACGAAATAGAACACTTAGGGTGACAACGAGAATTCCAAAAACACCCCAAACTCCTTCCTGGGAAATGAGAGGTCTAAGAACAGTTAAAGACAATCAAGCTATCCCTAGTCAAGATTTAGTCAAACTGAAAAGTATCAAGCAAAATGAATTCTTCTAGCTTTCGGTTTGGGGAATTTATAATTATTACAACCGTGTTGATTTTATATCCCTAGTGATAATTTAAACCCGCTGTTTACCGCGTAATTCCATTTACAAGAACGTTTCACAACAAAAACTGATAAACTTGACCAATCATAACAAATAAAAAAAATGAAGCATTAAGTAAAGAACGGAAAAGGCACCCTACTCGATGCGATATGCAAAATTGACATTCAATTCATCCCTAAAAATTGTGAATATTCATCTCCCCAAACTCGAAATGAATTATTCAAGCTTGGCGATAATAAAACTCATTCTAATTGAAATGAACTAAGAATTAATTGCAATACTTTGTTTTCATTACCAAAAGAAGCAATTCAATTGACAAAAGAAACCAATTCATTCATCAAAATAAAAAGGGAAAGAGAAGATAAAACTCATTTATTCAATCCCAATACATGGATTGCTAACTCGAATCCTTGAACTTCTAACGTCTCTTCCTTCCTTAAACATTGATTATCCCTCTTCCTAATGCTCTTTCTCGATGTTTTTTCTCTTGAAAACTAAGCTCTTCTATCTATTTTTGTCTGAAATGGCATGTCCTTTGAAATGATTTAGCTGGGCTTCACAATCTGTTTTACCAATTTTTGTTCAATTTTTTCACTTTTTGCCTTAAACTTATAAAATAACACTAGAAAACCCAATGAAGGCATAGAGATGCAAATAGAGAGAATTTCATGCAAATTAAGGGCATTTAATGTCAAATAGGGAAGAAAACAAACTAAAATGTGGGAAAAATATCAAAAATCAAGTAAAGATGCATGTGCATCAATAGTTCGTGTGCAGAAGTGGGACTCAGACTCACTCTTCCATAGTTGACAATATACTTCTTGTGTTCTGAAGTCACATCTCAATTTTTCGGAGGTATTCATAGTCCACCATGGCAAAAAACTCATGGTTATGTTCTTCGATTAACTTAGGAACTATGTATAATTATGTTGGAGATACACCTATGTTTGTTGACATCATGATTATAATTGGTGGTTTGTCCTTGGGTAAAGGATAGTAAGCCACACCCAACAATACCCAAAAGACAGATAGCCACTCCATCTTTGAAAGTGGAGAGTGAGTTACACTCATCGATTGGAAATTGACAGTTAGCACCTACCTTTAGAATTTTAGATGGAATCTATTAAAATTTTAAGTAAAAAGACAAAAATGTCCTTGATCAGACTTCAAATTTTCAAAACCATGTCATTGTGAGAATTTTGGTTGTTTCTTGGCTCAACCTTCACCGACCTCATATCCAACCTCGGAAAAACTTTGACGGTCGTCCTCGCCTCCTCGCCATTGACCGGAGATGCTCACCGTGGTAGTCGCCGGAGATGCTCGAACCGACGCCAAACTATCAGAAACAGAGCACTCTGTTTTACTCCGTTTGAAAGCTAGGTGTTGTGATTTTAAAATGAAGTTTTCACGGATACAATGATATGTAATTAACCATTTTTCATGTTCTAACTTCAATCCTGTCCTGAAAGATCTATTAAACCGAGACTCACTTGCCGACATACGACGCCCATGCTCCATTATCCGATTGAGACCCCACCACCACCACATTACTAACTAGTGCTCGTCGTTTACGATCAACCCAATTTGGTACCCAAACGTGGAGATAAATTATTTGTGGCTCAATTTAGTTGCACCATCACATCCACACAATTATATATCTTACTTTATAATTTATGTGGCTAACAAAACCAAATGACTCACCGTTGTACCAAACAATCAAAGGCAAGAAAGATAACTTATTTCAATTTACAGCATTACCCCTGATTGCCAACACGCTATAAATAGACTTGGTTGTGTCCATCGATTCGCCACAACATTGAGAAGATGCATAACC
>JAYMTP010007281.1:0-11154 GCA_036897365.1 Geranium brycei | reverse complement strand
CAAACCGAGTCGGGTACGACCCGAGCCGGGTATACCCAACCCGACTCGGTGAACAGCCCTAGTTGAGGGGAACAAATTGAAGATAAAGATTGGACCTTCGGGAAACAGAGATAAAATCAAATGTGGATCGGCTCATCATGCCTAACGAGTTGAGACTATAAATCTAGATAGGGGAATGATATATTTGTAGAGTCGGTGGTTGAAAGGTCTGTAAATTTGTTTTTAAGGGGTCCCACATCGATAAGATAGCCTAACATGAATATATGAGATTATCTGTAAAAAAAGAGTTCATGTGTGGCTCATTAAAGTTAACTTTTTTGGTGTGTAACATTGTGACAAATGAAGGAACTTGAGAAGGTTCTTGGTGGTGACATGGTGACAAATATCACGGACCAAGAGAGTGGGCTCGAATTAGTGCATATTTTCGTCCATGGATGAGCGCTATGGGTGCTACTTGGACGGATAAAATGACTCAAAAGGCCTTAGATGACGGAATTGTGTGGAATTCTCTAGAAATTTGGAGGATTATTTAATCTTGGACATACATTTTGGGAAGATTCTAGAAAAAGAAAGAATGCGCAATAGCATGTAAAAATCTAGAAATTTTTGGTGGAAGATTTTAGGAGGATCTGAACCATCCATTCGGGTAAATCCTTGCCATTTATTGGGGGATGACCCTCCAATAAATAAGTGTTAGAGATTTCATTTGGGGCATCAACCAAAAACTTCACATTTGTACACTCCAACTTGTATAGTTCTCCTATTTGCTTAGTATTAACAATTATTGGGAAGGTTTATCCCACACTTCCACCTTGTTTTCTATCGAATACAATTCGATTAGTATTTCTGCACTTCTTGCAAATATTTTGCAATCGTATAGACTGACTTAGCACGAGCATACGGGTTGCTACGTGACTAAGTGTCACACATACCGCGAATATCTTGGGAGAAAGTATTTGGGGCATGACACATAGCTGCCTACAAACACAACAAAATAGTTATGCACATCAACAATAAACTATTGGGACGTAATCGCAAGAAAACCATAGGTTCAAATAGAAACATAGGAATCGATCTCAGCCACACGATTATATGAGGAACGGCTGAGATGAACACGGTGGCACAGAGCCATAGTTAAGTCGAAGTTATTTAATGGCAAGTAGAGGTCTGACACTGAGGAAATGGGTTTTGGGGGAATATCACATCTTGGACTTAGTCGTACCCAAGGTGCTCTTGGGTACTGGCTTGTGGAGAATGTAGATCCTCAGTTTGCAACACGTATGCTAGATGGTGACCATTGTTTACCAATTGAATAAGAAGATGTACAGTGTACGCTTGGTATACCTCGTGGGCGTCACCCCTATTGTAGGTAATAGGCAAGGTGATTCATTTGGTGCACTTCAATTATGGAGGTCACAATTCAACCAAAATTCTGGAAAAATTCATGCTTCTTTGGTGTACGATGCAATGGAATGGCACAAGGAAGGTGGGAAGTTGTTTAAGAAGAACTTTCTTGTCATGTTTTGCACTGTGTTTTTAGATTTTGGGTCAAGAATTTATCCGAACCAGACATACTTTGAAGCTATAGCTGATGTTGAAATCGTTAATGAATTCAATTAGTGTGGTCCGATACTTGAGAGTTTAAGAAGAAATAGTTATTATTGGAACTCTCAAGTAAATAATGTAAAACCTATGTACTACGGCCCCCTCACCTTTTTTACGGTATGCATTTCTTATTTCATTAATGTGTTATCTAGTTTTTTTTATATAAATTGAATGTGATTGAGATAATATAATATGTTTTATATCTCAGCCTTTTTACTTAGATCGGGTTGAGTTTGAGTAGAATGTTCTTGTACCTCGTACATTCCCTACAATCACTAGATGGACCGATGAGATAATTAAGAATCGTGTGAAAAAAGAGTTAAAGCAGGATGATTTTAGTAAGGGTAATTTGATTTTGGAGAGGGTTAATATACCAAGAGATGTTGATAATGCACAAGCCGAGGAGTCGCTAAAGAATGTAATGCATTTATTTGGTTATTACTCTTTAAACATGATATATTCTGTTTTCCTCAAACATGTTTCAATTTTCAATTTTCTTCAGCTTTATTTGGTTGAAATTTTTTTGTCATTTTGTTAGAATACAAGATTGATACATGATTTATATCTTCTGTTTTCCTGAAACATGTTTCAATTTTCACATTTCTTCAATTTCATTTGGCTGAAATTCTTTTGTCATTTTATTTGAATACAAGAATGACACAAGTTTGTATTTTAGGACTTATATCTTATGTGTACAACTTTATATAATAAGAATGACATCAATTTTATAGCTTCTGTTTTTCTGAAACATGTTTCAATTTTCATATTCCTTCAATTTCATTTGGCTGAAATTTTCTGGCATTTTGTTTGAATATAAAAATGACACAAGCTTGTATTTTAGAGCTTATATCTTCTTGTTTACAACTTTATATAAAAAGAATGACACAAGCTTTATATCTTCTGTTTTCCTCAAACATGTTTTAATTTTCTTCAGTTATTCGGTTAAAATTCCAGTTTTAATTTGTTTCAATTATTTATCAGTTATGTTTTTTTTCCTGCATTCAAATTTAGATGGAAAACATCAAAGTTGTGAAGGAAAAAGTCTTGAAAGATATTGCAGAACTTCTCAGACTGACGTCACAATTGATATTGTATTCGGTGGACATGAGAAGCATGAGGACATGTGTGCAGTAGAGGAAAGTACCTCAAAAAGAAGAATTTTATAATGAAGCTTATTTGACAACCCAGTTGTTATTGGAGCTTTGAATTCTATAGCAGCCAGTCTTAGGAAGAGTTAAACTCCTTTAGAAAATGATGCTCCAGTTTTCTTTTTGACTGTTTTTGAGATGGAAGAACAATGCACAACTCTCAAAATACCACTTGACATTGTCAATCATATAAGAAAGAAATTTGGTATTTTGCCAAAACTTTTGGTTGAAGATATGATTGTTGCTTCCGAGTTTAATAATGTTTATTGTACAAAATTAAAGGGAGCTTATTTGGGGGCTGATAAAACTAAAGGTGCTTGCGGTAAAGATGTTCATAGTAGTGACTTGATCCCAAGGGATTTGGATGGTGATTTTATGGATGGTGCAAATATGAGCGACAGTGAAGGAGGCATTGGTTATAGGATTCTAGCCACACCAATTGTTCTTCACAGCGTATCAGATAGTGATATTGGTGAAAATGTACCAGATGAAGTTTATGTTGTGAAAAATGATTGTGTTTTTAACTAGTTACTTTTGTTGATACTAAAGCCTTGGACAAAACATTGGATGTTGATGTTGTGTCACCATCAAAATGCCCTAAATCGGATGTTAAATCGTCTGAGTTTTTCTTCAATCTTTTGTTGCAAAACCTGACGTGAAAGTAAACAGATTAAAAGAACTGATTCACCAAAAATCATGAAAAGATGCACCAAGAGACATTGTAGGTTCAATGAGTTTACCATCTTTTGTTGGAAAAAAGGTGAATACAAATTTAATTAAAGATTAATTCATTTATTTTATTTTTTAAATTTAATTCTCAATAAATTCCTATTACTTATATTTATCATTTAGCATTATTTCAATTTGAAATGACCCGAATGTCCTTGCTTGGAATTCAAATTTTCACTCAATTGCCATCTAGAGTTCATACTTCTCTCCTATCTAATTTCTCTACCTCATTTTTCTCTCCTCTCCACAAACTCAAAATCTTCGAGTAATCTCCAATCCAATTAAGTTATGAGATTTGCACTTGCAACAAATCCTCCATGATAAAATATGGAAAATTATTCATCAGGAAACACAAGTTCAAACGAAAGAAAGAAAAAAAGAAAGAAAACCATCTCATTCTCTTGAAAAAGGAAACACAACAAACCGAGAGGGATCAAAACTTTTCCAATTTCTGGTCCTCGATAAGATTTCAGAGACCTTCTCTTTTGATGTGTCGTTTTTCCTTTTCTAATTATTTTATCTACCAAACAAACAAGGAAAAAAAAATCTACCCACGCGATTAGGAGGTGGCCGAGACAATATGTGAGGATCACAATTTCTCGATTTAGGCTGCGATTTTTTTTGGAAAATCGAACACCAATCCATAAAAAGTAGCATCGTTTCTCGATCTAGGTTGCAAAGTAAAATCTAACACTTTGGAGTTGACGTCAAGTCCTCAGACTGTATCGACGAAGAATCTGATCGTGACCGTTGCCTCTTCCTAAGATTTTTTTAATCAGTATCCAAACGGAGCCTCAATTGAACAAAAAGAAATATTTTTTTTACCATTGGAATAGAAAATTCGAGGAGGTGCTAAGGTCGCGCATGAGAGGATCTCACAAAGGGCATGAACTGATGGTAGCAGATTGGAAATTGAATAAAAAATTGAAGCTCAAATAAAGGCGTTTCGGTTTTTTCAACTTGAAATAATGTTAAATGATAAATTGATGGATATTTTGATAATTTCCATATATATTAAGAAAATAGAAAAACTAACGGATTTTAGGTAAGTTGTGAAGTTAAATTTAAGTAAACTATATGATGACTCCAACTCTCCATGTACATTCTAATTTTTGAGTTAGAAGAAGGAAATTATTATTTCGTGAAAAAAATAGAAGTAAATAAAATTCACAAAAATATTAACAGAAAGAGTTGAAACCATACCCTCTCAACTCTCATGGACAGAAGATGCACTTTCAAGTAAAATTTCACATTCAAAATTCCAGGTCAAGACTTTTGTACAGTCTTGCTTTCAAGATTTGAACTCCAGAGTTTTGATTTTCCCAGAATCTGTCAACAGAGAGATTCAAAACATTTCTGAAACTGGCATTCCTTATAGTTTACAATACCACAACAATAATGCCATCCTTATCAACAGACTCTCTTGCTCTTACATGCTGTCATTGTAATGTAAACACATCAATAACACAATTATTTCTACCACAAGAATTACAATGACAACTTATTGCTATAAAGATAGTTAAACCCATATATCAGAAGTGCAGTCGCCGCCAGGATATCTCATCTCATGTGCGAGGGCGGGACCTTCAGGCTCAGATGCAAAGTCCACAAAGAAGTTGGTGTTTAGTGCTAACCCGCCCTTCTCAGAGTCAACATCAATCTGTAGCATGTGGGAGCCTTTCTCGATGATTTCAGGGTAGAACTGGCGATCCCAAGCACTGAAGAGCGAATTGGTCACATAAAGTCGCTTCCCATCTAAACTTAACTGGATCATCTGAGGTCCACCCCTCAATCGATTTTCCTGCAAGAATGCAAGCAAATTATATATCAGCATGTGCCATAACTGTGCATGGGAACTTTCATTTCTTGACCAAGTGGAAAGGTGCATACCTGAACCTGAGGAACATCAGACTGCCATGTCTGCCCGTCTTCTGTCTCAACCATGACGGGGCTTCCTTTCTGAACCAGTCCTCCAACCCATACTTGGCCGGTTAATACAGGATTCTTTGGGTCCTCAATGTTGTACTGTCTAATATCTCCGTGAAGCCAGTTAACAAAGTACAGAAAACGGTCATCAAGAGAGATTAGAAAATCGGTAATAAGCCCAGGCATTTCAGGAAGAATCCAGTTTTGCACCTTCAATGGTTTGACTGATATTGCGACCTGAACAAGCCAAAGTAGAGTTTTTAGGTCCGTCCAGAGGGAAATTAAAAAAGCCATTTACGGTTATCTTGTTTGCGTACCTCATTGTCCCATGAGCCATCTTCTTTCTTGAAAAACCTAACCATGTTACTTGTTAAAGCACACCCAACAAACCCCATGGCTTTGGAAGGATCATGAAGGAACCGTATCTGCATCAAGTGACACCAACGATAAATATGTAGCATGCATTGGCTTCTTTAACTATAATAGGAAGCCAGAGTAGACCGAACCTCCAAAGGTATCATCCCTGTACTGCCAAGATCCATTGTTTGTTTGAGCTCACCATCAGGCCAGCTGTACACATGTAAATGCCTCCCATACAGACCATCAGCAACATGTTGAAGGTCAAAACCTTTGGTGAAAGCTGCTGGAGCTCCCCATGATGTGCTGATCATGGTCTTGTGACGGGGCTGGTACCAGAAATCGTACCCGAATACCGGACTATGCCCTGGTTTCTCCCACCTTATAAACACCAAGCCGGTTAGAGACTTATCTCTATTAACAATGCATCAGAAAGTTGCAAGGAAATATAAATAACTGGAGCTGAATGGATGTACACTGATGACGATAAAAAGAAACTACAAACGTTATCGAGAATATATAATACCTTCCTTTCACATTAAACTCTGAATCGAGGAGAAGGAAGCCATTTCCCTCAGCATTTCCGTCTTTATCTCCAAGGCATGACACCATTACATCACCAGATGCAAGACAATGAGATGTGTGTGGGTATGCTAATCCAGTCTTCTCCTGAATATCTTCAGGTTCAACAACTTTGTGCAAGGAAGGAGCCTTCGGGTCCTTCTGAGTGTTGATCACGTATATGCGGCCAGATCTGGAACGAAGAATAGTTAATATTTATGTCAGGGAAATTCTTGCAGAAAGACAGCGGGGACATTCTAACAATTCAAATAACATCAGAACGATAATGTTTTCCACAAGATACATAACATGGCCTTACAGATTAGTATGTGACAGGACACAGGCCAAGCTAATAAGAAATAAAGAAAATAATAGAGCTCCAAAACATAGTGCATGCATAGATGGGACATCCAAGAAACATATCTATGTTCTTACACAAGTGAAGGCAAGATGAGAAAACGGCGCTCAGCAGATGGGTCACCATGGCAAGAGCTGCAGGAATTCCACCCAGAATGATGTAGTTCATCGCCTATATGAGGCACCGGCAGCCTGTGAATGACTTTGGAATAAGTTGGAGAGCTTGGATCTACATCAACTGTGCCAAGGTAGTCTGGCTTTTCCCTTCCAGTTCCTGTAATCATCCACATTCGCACCACAACTCAGTATCTACTAATCAAACACACTAGCCAGCTTTGTGCATTTCTCAAATCTCAAAGAACCCATCTCTCTCACATACACTACTTCCTATGTCAAACCCTAACAATCCCAATTACCTAAATTAAATTATACAGAAGATGAAATTCTAAATTAATTCATCTACCACTACCCAAATGAAATTGAATATAGGAAAATCCATGATCAACAAGCATCTGTCAACACACATGGGAAATTCACATAATCCAACCCAAAAATGAAATGAAATTATATAATCAAGTTACAGAGAGCCACATGATCTGAAATCAAACATTCCCAGAAAAGAAAAGGAAGTACCTGTGTAGACACAAGTGACATAGAGAAGAGCTTCTCTAGGACCAGACATGGCCTCAAGCGGGGAGGCATAACCAGGTCCCTTCTTGCAGCACCCATGTCCATTGCTCTCACACCCTCCTCCATTCACTACTATTCCAGTAGCCATCAGATTGATCTCCAAAACCAAAACCCAGAACCCAACTCTCTCTCTCTCTCTCTCTCTCTCTCTCTCTCTCTCTCTCTCTCTCTCTCTATGTGTATATCAGATCAGATCTCTACAGAGCAAACATGAATTTTTGTGACCTGTGACACGTATGGGCAGTTTATAAGCGATGAGACTGACAGTGTCAGTTTCAGCGCACGGTGGCAATACCGTAATTTCGGCGTACTTTGTGTCTGTATCCGTCACGAGGCTGTGTCCAGGTGCGATGTATGAGATAAGCTCGACGACGATGATACAGACGCAGTTTCTTGGCTCTTATCTCAACGGCTCTATGCCGTTTTCGGGGATCTTGGACGGTGACGATTTTGGCACGTAGGAAGTTGATAGGATCTTGTTGTTCGGTAGATAAAGGAGTGGGGCCCAATTGGAACTTTGAAGATTCCCACGGATTTGGATTTGATTAATTTAAGGATGAAGATAACGAGAGCGGTGTGTGCGTTATTATGAGGTGCAACATAAAGAGATAATCGTGTTTGTCTCTAACACATAAATTAGAGAGGTTAATAATTTTAATTAATATTAAAGACATGGGAAAATAAAAAGAATTATATATCAGTCAGTAAGGAACGTGATAGTGTTTGACAATCTGTCAGATAGTACATCATTTTAGTTCTAAAATAAGAATTTGTCGGAATTTTCTCTTTTATTTTAAGGGAAAATGTCATGAGATGACATTATTCTCCCACGAGCATGTTTGAGATATAATTATAAGTTCATAATTAAATAATAATAAACTTTGCTTGAAAGGATAATAATAATAATAATAATAATAATAATAATAATATACTATTAGATATTATAATTTAAAAATATGCTTTATTTTATTTTGAAAGATAAGAATACGTTTTGGTATTGGGTTGAAATTCAACATCAAAAGAATAAACTGTTGGTTATGTGTTAAAGCTGCTTTTAATAAAGAGTTTTTTTAAGGTAAAAACGAATTTTATTAGTTAAATAGTAATTAACCCGGCATCAAGCTGGACAATTGAAACTACAGATGGTGAGACAGACCCGTCACCATAATCTCAACTACTGTTAGTTAAAACAAACTTGATCAATTTGTGAGTCATTTAATTACGATCAAAATAAAGAAGAACACATGTTTCGATAGTGAATAGAAAAACTATTTGCTAATGATTCCTCCAAAGTTGTTCAGCTCGACCCGTTTAGCATCATGTAGAGTCACGGCTTTCACCTCATACGAATGGAGAAACCTTGTGATCCTGCTGCAGAATGTTTTAAACAAGCATCAATGATAACCTTGGAGACCAATCGACTCGAACTAGTTAGCATCATGCAAAGCTACAGCCTCCATCTCATACAGATGGAGAAACTCCGTGATATGACTACAGACCGCATTAAACCAGCTTCCTCGATCAACCCTACGATTAATATGGGAGTCGCGAATTTTAAGTAATCCAAGTCCTCCAAGTTCTTTGTGCTTACCAAGATCAGCCAATCGACGCCAGAGAACCTCCGATCCCTCCCAGTGCGGAGCCTAATGGGACACCCCGATGACGTATTGAAGTTTAAAAAAACCATGACCTCCTAGTTCGATATGCTTACGTGAATCTGTCCATCGACGCCAGAGAACTCCGGTTCCCTCCCAATACCGAGCCATCAACCAACCAAAACTGCAGCAAACAAATCGCCAGAATTTTCCTGCCATACCTCCGATAAGACGCGTCTGGTTCTATCTGCTCTCGCTGCACCGATCTCCACCGAGCCTCTCTGCCCAACCACCGATGGCCCCTTCCTGGACCCGTCTCCCCTTGCAGATGATATTGAAATAATATCTCCCTAACTTTACCATCGCAAGGTCACTGTCCCTCCAAATCACAGGCCCCACGCCCGTATAGTCTTTGCTATTCTGATACCTATCGTAGTCACTCAATCGCAAGCGTCTGTGACCGCCGCGTACCTCGTCAAAACTAGACGAGACAAACCTAACGCAAAGCGTAAGTATAGATCGCAAACCCTAGGAGCACCGTAGAAAATAATATTCACCTTTGGTTTTGACTTTCATAAAGAGTTTTTGATTTCCTAAAAAAATAAAGAGTTTTTGATTTTTGAAACAATAACAATACCAGCAATATATTAAACACCTTATACCCTATCTAATATATCATTTATATTCATTTTTACATGGTTATAACCTTCTTAAGCAATATATTAAACACCTTATACCCTATCTAATATATCATTTATATTCATTTTTTACATGGTTATAGCCTTCTTAAGCACATAATTGGTCTTTGGTTAGGTTAGGTGCAAGTGAGAGTATTAAGTAACTGGTCACAAATATTACACAATCTTATCTTTCTCTATTTATAAGTATTTGACTTTTGAAAAATCAGAGTCAAATTTGATTTCCGTACACGAGAAAATCGGGAAACGATATGAAATAAATCAAAATATAGTATCCGTTCATTTAAAAGTTAATGTGTAACATTTTAAAACTGTGATCGGTTTCATGTCTAAGTTGTTAGTGTAACAAAATATTGAATTGTATAGAACTCAAAATGTGTATATATTTTCAACTCTTTTTGTTGAAATTTTTTTTCTGAATTTTATTTACTTATATTTTTGTAAGAAATAATAATTTGCCTTTTCTAACTCAATAATTATTAGGGATAATTGTAGGGGTATTGATTTTAAACCAAAATCGACACTGAATCAAGAACCAAACCGAATTAAAACCAAAAAACTGAAAATCATGGACTATGGTTAGGTTGTGGTTTTATTTTTTAAATTAACCAGTCAATTTTAGTTCGGATACGGTTCATATAATAAAAAACTGTTAGTTAACCAGATAAACCGAACAAAAATTCTACATATCACGCGTCGCACTAAAAATCATCCTCGTATTATGAAAGGGCTTTTTCATTCTAACAAAAGATATTTTTTCTCCACACAAAAAATCCTACCCAAATTTCGATTTCATTGTGGATTTTTTTTCCATTTAAAGTTTATGTTTATACATATTATTAATTATCATTAGTTTGAATGGATAAAAATTTGGGCTTAAATATCAGACCCATCAATTTTGGTTGGTTCGGTTTAAACCAGAAACCGAATCATTTTTCATTGGTTAAAAACCGATTATTCAATTATAGTCAGTTTTGGTTATGGTTCTAAAAATTAATAAAACCAGAATTCTCGATTTGGTTCGACTTTAGACCCTTTGGTTCGGTTAACTGGACCATAAACAAACCTAGATAATTGTAACATGATATACCTGGAGAGTTTGAGTCATCATATAGTTCACCGAAAAAAATTTTAACTTCACATTTTACCTAAAACTTTTGTTTTCCTATTGTTAATACTCCGTTAGTTTTTTGTTTTTATATTTATTTTTGAAATTCAGAAATAACCAAAATACCATTATATTTATCATTATTTCAAGTCGAATTGACCAAAATGTCATTGTTTGGACTTCAATTTTTCATTCAGCTTTCGTGTTTATGATCTCTAATCAATACCAATTCATGGCCTTTGTGAGATCCTCTCATGTGACCTCTCATGAGCACCTCTGGTAGGCTGTCATAATCAGTCGTACCCTCATTGTCTCAGTTACCCCCCCCCCCCCCCACCCCTCCCCATCGGGAGGGCGCGCGCGGCGGGGGGGACGCGCCG
>JAYMTP010007280.1:0-11155 GCA_036897365.1 Geranium brycei | reverse complement strand
TCTTCACACGTAAGGGAGAGTGCTTTTTGGTTCAAATCTTCCAAAAAATATTAAGGTGATCACATAATGGATTCAAATCTTTAGAAATATAATGTTTAAACAAACTTTGTTATACAAAACATAGAAAAACCAGAAATTATATTGAAACAGATAATTTCCAATACAAAATTACAAGAACAAGTAAAATAAAACCTACAATGGTCTCATGTATAGAAGAATTATTGCAAGACAGAACATGAAGTCTAGATTATTAATCGAAATAAGATAAAGAGAACAGAGGAACATAATTAAAGCCTGAACATGAACAGAAGAAACTAGTGCATAATATGATTAAAGGAGGAACCTCTATGTGAAACACGACGACGTCTTGGTCTGGCTTGGAAGAAACCAGAGCAAAACATACACACAATTGTTGTGAAGAATCCAACCGGAAACCCAATACCTGCGAATTCCCACGAAAACCAACTTTCATCGCTCTCGCCCTCTCGTTGCGCTTGAGGTGGAGAAGGTGACTCAGGCTGGCATGGTACCTGAATCTGAAACCCGCACACCCCGCTGTTGTTGGCATAAAAGCTTGGATCGTTGAGCCTGTCCATTTGGGGACCATCTGGAATGGGACCTGATAGCTTGTTGTTGCTGAGGTCCAACACATTCAGCTGCTGCAGCTTTGCAAATGCTTGAGGAATTTTACCCGAAAAGCTGTTGTGGGACAAATCCAGGCTCTCTATGTTCTTCAGATTGCCAAAACTCAGTGGGATCTCTCCGGACAGATTGTTGTGAGACAAGTTCAACGACTTTAAACCGGATAGATCGCCGAATGAGGCAGTAATTTCCCCTGACAATTGGTTATTGGATAGGTCCATGAAGCAATACAACTTGAGGTTTTTGGTAAGAAAACCACGCTCAGACTTCTTCCAATTAATTTCCAAGCCAGGAAAAGCATTAACATCAATATAGCCAGGTGAGAAGTGTATGAACATATCAAATATGATTAATGATGATTCATCACCTTTCTCAGTCATACCAGCAATGTTTCCTAAGTCATAAGGAAGTTTCCCACCAAGGTTGTTGTGGGACAAATCTAGAATTCGAAGACCCTGACTCCTCGAAAAGTTATCTGGAATGTGTCCTTGAAGAGAATTGTTCCGGAGATTCAGAACTTGAAGGTCGTACATTTGAAAGAGGAGTGGTGGAATCTTTCCAGTGATATAATTGTCATGTAGATCAAGATGTATTAGGATACTCAAATTTACAAGATTCAAAGGCAACTGGCCTGTGAACTTATTTTGACTTGCATCTAGTATCACCAAGGTCTTTCCCAAAGTTGATGGAACCTCACCAGAAAATTCATTGGAAGAAATATAGAGATATCCGATCCTTGATTCAGAGCTGAAACTTGGAAACTCACCTGAGAATCTGTTTCCTGACAAGTCTAGATAGGATAGATCATCAAGATTGGCAATAGATTTGGGAAGTATCCCAGAAAGCTTATTATCAGACAAGAACAGAAACATTAATGATGTAGCTTCACCAATGTTATCTGGTAATTTTCCTGAGAAATAGTTCTTTGAAATATCAAGATATAACAAAAGTTTAGATTGGAACAAGCGAGGAGGCAGGGCACCTGTAAACTTGTTATCGGACAAGATCAATCCTCCAAGAGAAAGCTCAGCCAGCCACTTAGGAAATTTTCCTTGAAGATGATTCCCACTTAAGTTCAACATGGAAAGATCAGTTTGGTTTGCAAGCCAAGTGGGAAAGTTCCCGGAAACATTACAGTATGCCAAAGATAATGACAATAACTTGCATTTTGGGACTATTACTGCCGTGTTGTCCCATGCAAGATTGTTTTTACCAAGCCATAGATTCTTCATCTCCTTGAGATGGAACAACCAACTCGGGATGTCGCCACGGAGGGAATTGTTGCTTATGTCTAGTGATTGGAGCTTCACTAGCTTCTTGATGCATGATGGGATCTCACCTGTCAAGAAGTTGTCATTAAGCATCAGATCTGAAAGATGCAGCAAATTCCCAATCCCCATTGGTATCTCACCGGAAAAACCATTAACTCCCAAATTCAATACAGACAAGTTTTCCAAACGAGAAACTGAAGATGGAATTGGCCCTGAAAATTTGTTGTCATACAGTGAAAGCACTGACAACTGAGTAAGGTTTCCAATCTCTTTTGGGATCTGCCCGTACATATGGTTGACACTCAATTTCAGGACCTTCAGATTGGTGAGGTTGCCCAAGTCTGTGGCTAGCGTGCCCTCGATAGAGCTAAGACTAAGATCAAGGTACTGTAGATGCATCAAGCTGAACAACTGAGGAGGAAGATCGGAAACAGTGAAATGATTTATAGATGTATTTAGATAAACAAGTTTGGTTAAGTTGGCAAAACCGTGCGTTGGAAATGAACCTTCAATCCAGTTGTCAGAGATGTCTAGCCAGGTGAGGGATTGTATATGAAATAGTGGTGCCAGAACATCAGATTTTACCATGGTGGAGATATTGAGATTGGAGAGAGCAAGTTTAATCACCTGGTGCGAGGATGAGAGGCAAGTAACGCGACTCCATCGACAGCAATCAGCTGAAGTGGTCTCATTCCAAGACTCCAAGGAAGCGAGACCATGCAAGGAGTCACTGGAATTGGAGAGCAGAGATTTGAAATGGAGGAGGGCTTCTCTTTGATGTTGAGGACAAGAAAGAGATAAGGAAGTTGTCATCAAGATCAACAACATGACAAAGGCTTCAAGCACAAGCTGCAAGGATGCCATTTTTTCTCCTCTATTGTCCATTTTGGTTGCTATTTATTTATTATTTCCGAGCCTCAACTCAACTCAACCCACAAGTAAGTAAGTTTCAAGGAAGAGTGTAATTAATTAATGGTAGGATGATAAAAGTCACAGATTTGTGGATATGATGGCAGAAAATGGTTGCTTCTTCTGTGCCTTCCTTTTGGATTCAATTGACGGAACCAATTCAATGCATGGAAATTCCCAGCCATATTTGACTTGAATGGATGGTTTTAATTAGATGATGACTTTCAAAATGCAGACTTGTGTTGGCATTCGGCAACTGTAATTAAGCAGGAAACTTATGTATGTATGACATTGAATGCTTAGTTAGCTCTAGACAAGTTACACGGCAACCTTACTCATAAAATACATATACACACACCCCTTAACAAAGTATTGTTTATGTATACACCCATTTAACTAAAAATAGCCTTTAATACATATGTTTTTTGTGCCTTGTTATGAGTTTGAGTATCAAAGTATTGATCTTCTTGTCGTTTGTCGAAGTTTGGGAAAGAGGCACATAGAAGTGATGTATTTCAAGAATTGCATAGTTGTATTGTTTCATGAACTGTGAAAGATGGTGAGAGTGGAGGACCACCATTTTTGCTCTTTTTCAGGGAGTGATGGTCGGCCGGATCTGGATTCGAGGTCTGCGAACTAGAGCCTCTGTCGACCTTGCCTCCGCCGCCTTCAGCCTCCATTGTGCCGATTCCCCTCGTTGGAGCCTTCTTAGCCCTCCAATCATTCCGATATCCCTCGCTGGATCCTCGGCAGAGCCCAACCCTCACCCTTCGTCTCGATTCAATTTCTTTCTTTTATTTAATTTGTGAAATGATCACTATGTCCTTAAATTTAATTTTAGATTTGAGGTTATTTCACGATAAATCATTATTTGATATATATTTTTCTAATTTTGATGAGGGTGTATTTTTATCATTTTGTGAAAATACTAAACCTAGTATCCAAAAAACTTAAAGAAAGTTAGGTATAGTTAGGTCGTGTATACCTTCAAATTTCTCCTTTTCTTATTTCGAGATATTCATTACTGCTTGGTTTGGTTTAGTCTTAGCTTGTGTTTCCAGGGGATCATCTCCAGCGGACACATCAAAATACAGTTCTTAAACAAGTTATGTAATTCAAGATAAAAACATAAAGCAAAATTAAATGGAAACATACAGGGCCGGCCCGTTCATAAGGCAAGAGAGACTTTCGCCTTAGGCTTCGACCTTAGAGAGGCCCCAAAATACCCAGCTGACCAACTCAATATCAAAACATGCCCAATTTTTTATATATCATTATCTACATACATACCAAATTTTATTATCTTAGTCCAATAACATCGAAGCCCAAATATTATCTACATTGAAGCTCATGTATACATACTCTAACACTTGATAGTATTGACAACCCAATAACATATGTTTTTTTTGTATAATTTTTACTGATTTTTTTTTGTTATTGTGGCTTTTCGATATATATTGTTTGATTTGTTGGGAGATATATTAAGAACAAGACCAAAAGGATCAAATCAAGAAAAAGAATGGTAGTAAAGTATTATCTTTCTAAAAGAAGGGCTTCGTTTCAAATTCTTACCTTAGGCCCCCGGTTACCTAGGGATGGCCCTGGAAACGTATAAATACCAATTCTTATTAAGAGATACAAGAACAACAAGTAAATCAAACATAACCTACAATAGTCTTTTACGATGGAAGAATTATTACATGACATTGACGAGAACATGAAGTCAAGTCTTAAAATTTGAATGCAAACAAGATAAACAGAGCAGCAAAGAAAATTAAAAAGAAGGAACCTCTCTATGAAACACGACGACGCCGTCTTGGTGGAGCTTGGAAGAAACCAGTGCAAAACATACACACAATTGTTGTAATGAACCCAACCGGAAACCCAATACCTGCGAATTCCCACGAGAACCAAATTTCATCGCTATCGCCATCTCGTGGCTGTTGAGTTGGTGAAGCTGACTCGTTCGGGCATGGTACCTGAATCTGGTACCCACACACTCCGCTGTTGTTGGCATAGAAATTTGGGTCATTGAGCCTGTCCATCTGTGGACCATCCGGAATCGGACCCACAAGTTTGTTGTTGCTGAGATCCAACATATTCAGCTGTTGCAGCTTTGCAAATGCAGCAGGAATTTTACCCGAAAAGCCGTTGTGGGATAAATCTAGGATCTCTATGTTCTTCAGACCGGCAAAACTCATTGGGATTTCTCCAGATAGATTGTTATAAGAAAAATTCAGTGAATTTAACCTGGAGAGCAGGCCGAAAGTGACAGGAATTTCCCCTGTTAATTGATTCTTAGATAGGTCCATGAAACAATACAACATGAGGCTTTTGGTGAGGAAATCGCTCATAGTCTTCTTCAAATTTATCTCCAAGCCATGAAAGCCATTAGGATTAATATCTACATAATTAGAGTCTGGGAAATCAGAGTAGGCTTTGTCACTCATTCCAGCAATGTTCCCTAAGCCATTAGGAATATTCCCACCAAGGTTATTGTGGGATAAATCTAGGATTTGAAGATTTTGACAGCTGGAAAAATCATCAGGAATGTGTCCTTGAAGAGAATTGTTCCTGAGATTCAGAACTTGAAGGCCTAACATTTGGGAGAAGAGTGGTGGAATCTTTCCTGTGATAAAATTGTCATGGAGATCGAGATGTACAAGACTATTCAAATTAGTAAGCTTCAATGGCAACTGACCAGTGAACTTATTTTGGCTTGCAACCAATAACATCAAGTTCTGTCCCAAAGTTGCTGCAATCTCTCCAGAAAATTCATTGGTAGAAATATAGAGAGCCCTGAGATTACTTGATTGAGAGATAAGACTTGGAAAGTCGCCTGAGAATCCGTTCCTTGACAAATCTAAATAGTATAGCTCATCAAGATTGACCATGGATTTGGGAAGCATTTCAGAAAACTTATTGTCAGACAACAACAGATAACTTAATGATGCAGCTTCACAAATGTTATCTGGTAATTTTCCTGAGAAATTGTTCTTGGAAAGATCAAGATAGAACAAATGTTTAGATTGGAACAAGCGAGGAGGTAGAGTACCTGTAAACTTGTTATCGGACAAGATCAATTGTTTAAGGGAAAACTCAGCTAGCCAGTGCGGAAAGTTTCCTTCAAGATGATTTCCACTTAAGTCCAACAAAGAAAGATCAGTTTGGTTGGCGAGCCACAAGGGAAAATTCCCCGAAACATTGCAGCGTGCCAAAGATAATGAAGATAGCTTGCATTTCGGGACTACAACTGTTTTGTTGTCCCATGTAAGATTGTTTTTACCAAGAGACAGATCCTTCATCTCCTTCAGAAGGAACAACCAGCTCGGGATGTCACCATGGAGAGAATTGTTGTGTAGCTCAAGTGATTGGAGCTTCGCCAGCTTTCTGACCCCTGATGGGATCTCACCTGTCAACAAGTTATCACTGAGCCTCAGAGCTGAAAGATGCACCAAATTACCGATCCCCGCTGGTATCTCACCGGAAAAACCATTAACTGCCAAATTCAATGCAGACAAGTTCCTCAAGCAAGAAATCGACGACGGAATTGGCCCAGAAAATTTGTTGTGATACAGTGAAAGCTCTGACAACTGAGTAAGACTTCCAATCTCTTCCGGGACCTGCCCGTGCATATAATTCCCATCCAATTTGAGGACCTTCAGATCGGTGAGGTTGCCCAAGTCTCTAGCTAACGTGCCTTCCATATAGTTATGGCTAAGATCAAGGTACTGTAGTTGCCTCAAGCTGAACAACTGTGGAGGAATACTAGTAGCAGTGAAATAATTTCCAGAGGCATCTAGATGAACAAGTTTAGTTAAGTTGGCAAAACCGTCGGTTGGAAATGCACCTGTCATCCAATTGTAGGAGATGTCTAGCCAGGCGAGGAATTGTATATGAAAAGGTGGAGCCAGAACATCAGATTTTGGAGTGAAGCTAGTAAAGTCTTCACCATAGTAAGATAGACCGTGGATAGTAAGTTTAGTCACCTGGTGGCAAGTAACTTCACTCCATCGACAACAATCAGCACAAGTGGTCTCATTCCACGGACTTACTGGAATTGGAGACCAGAGATTTGAAATGGAGGAGAGCTTCCCTTTGATGTTGAGGACAAGAAAGAGATAAGGAAGTGATCAAGATGAACAACATCACATAAGCTGAAACCACACAAGTTTATGTATTGCAGTGTCTTTCCATTTCGACCGCTACTAATTTATTATTGTTGCCATTTTCTGGTTTATTATTGTTGTCAACTCAGTCCACAAGCAAGGAAGTTTCAAGGAATAGTGTAATGGTTGGTTCAGTGCATGTGTTTGTAGATAATGGTTGGTTTAGTGCCATCCTTTTGGATTCAATTGAAACTTGTCTTCAGTGCATGGAAATACTCATCATATATTTGACTTGTATGGGTGGTTGGTTCTGCTAATGATATATTTGACGTTTAAAATGCAGACTTACATTGGCAAGTGGAGTTGAGCTGAAAAGTAAGAAACTGAATCTTCTGTCGCCGAGGATAGAGAACTATGTGGAGCACTACAAGGATGCCACAGACGAAAAGAAATTAAAAAAATAGTGAGATTTCAATAGTTTATTTTTATCATATTTATGATTTAGTCAATTGATCACGCTAATGTATTACTATTATTATTTACAGGAGATTTTACGGATGATGTACGACAAGTATTGTGCTCGATTTAGTGATCCTCTTGTTCGAATGACAGAGGAACAAAAGCGCGAGATGATCTACAAAGGGCATACCAAAGGGTATTCTGATTTATGGTTTTCCTTATGATTAATAAATATCATCAGTCTAATGAAATGTTTATTAGAAAAAACTAATGTGGAATGTTTATCAATATGGAATGCTTTAATGATAAATTATGGGTTGTTTTAAAAAAAAATATTTGGACTGGTTTAAAAGAGATTTTTTGGGTTTTGAAGCCCACACAAATTGGGCCTCCACTATGGCTGGTTGGGTTGGGTAAGAGGCCCAACTCGTCCAGGTTCAACCCGACCCAAACCTGCTTGGACCATCCTCAAATGGGTCGGGAATGAGCCCTCATTTCCTCAATCCGCTAAGACTGAGCTGGGTCCCAAAAATAGGACCGGGGCCCTCAACCCGGCCCATGCTCAGCCCTACCCCCTAGGGTGCTCGTTGACAATACTAGTCATTTGGGTTGGGTGTTTGAGGCTTATTCTTTGGGATCTCGCTCATGTTGTAAAATGAGTGTCCCGTCATTACTTGTTTATAGAAGACATTTCTTGCGTACAATCATTTAATTTTGAAAGGCACGTTATTATTGTCTATAAATGGGCGTTGGGCCCGTAGACAGTAGTTCACGGGCTTACGAATACGAGCAAGTACACGCGGTCGTTAACAAGTGATAATAAAGTAATTACATGGCCGAATCCACAAGATCAATAAGGGTTCAGTTTGAGTTACAAGGGGTCCAAGGAATTCAATGCTTTTAATTAGATGATGACTTTCAAAATGAAGACTTGTATTGGCACTGTATGTTCAGTTATAGCTTAAGATAAGTTAGCTACAATACAACCTTACTCAAAAATTGCATTGTGGAGCATAAATGCTGTATATGTCAATCTCCACAGCCTCTCTGTCTCCTTGACTTTAATACTTCTCATAGGTGCTAGAAAAATTCTCAGTGCCAAAGTCACAGTGCACCCGACTTTTTTGCAATTTCCCATATACAAAAAAAAAACAATAAATTGAAACAGAAACAGATACTTTTTATTAAAGAAAATACAAGAACAAGTAAATCAAATAAAACCTGCAATAGTCTTATGCATGGAGGGGTATTAGTATTACATGACAGAACACAAAGTCCAAACCAAAACAAGATAAACAAAACAGAGGAACATAAACAGAAATTTCCCCTGATAGTTGATTCTTGGATAGGTCCATGAAACAATAGAACTTGATGCTATTGCTAAGAAAATCACGCTGAGACCTCTTCCAAATTATCTCCAACCGAGGAAAAGAGTTATCATCATTATCAACATAGCTGTATTCCAGCAATGTTGAAGATGGATGGCCTTGGGCACTCATTCCAGCAATGTTGGTGAAGTCATTAGGAATATTCCCAACAAGGTTATTATGTGACAAATCTAGGATCCGAAGATTTTGATTACTTGAAAAACCACCTGGAATGTGTCCTTGAAGAGAATTGTTCCTGAGATTCAGAACTTGAAGGTCCATCATTCGGGAGAAGAGTGGCGGAATCTTTCCAGTGATGTAATTGTCATGGAGATCAAGATGTACTAGGCCACTCAAATCTGCAAGCTTCAATGGCAACTGTTGGAACCTCACCAGAAAATTCATTGGAAGAAATGTAGAGACGTATAAGATTTGATTTATAGCAGAAACTTGGAAACTTACCTGAGAATCTGTTTCCTGACAAGTCTAGATATGATAGATCACCAAGATTGGCAATAGATTCGGGAAGTATCCCAGAAAACTTATTGTTAGACAACGCCAAAACTGATAACCGTACAGCATCGCCAATGTCATCCGGTAATTTTCCCGAGAAAGAGTTCTTGAAAAGATGGAGATATCCCAAATGTTTAGATTGGAATAAGCGAGGAGGCAGAGTACCTGTGAGCTTGTTATCAGACAAGAATAATACTTCAAACACATGCAGTGTAGTGCATGTGTTTGTTGAATGTTGATAATGGTTGGTTCAGTGCCATCCTTTTGGATTCAACTGAAACGAGTCTTCAGTGCATGGAAATACTCCTCATATATTTGACTTGCATTAGCAAGTGGAATTGAGCTGAAAATTGATGTGAATGTTTAGTGCATTTTGGGCTCCTCCTTGAGTCAATCTACTCATAAACTATTGAAGCCACATTCCTTCAGCTCGTAACAACCTTTTGCGAGGCTCCCAAACTAATGTCATAATGTTCTGCTCTATGTATCAAAGTCATGTGTTAAAAGTGATGTGTTAGTTACCTTCACATGTAAAGGAGATGAGATTTTATAAGGTTTCAGGGTCTCAAAAGTCACATATGATAGCATTCACGTACCATTCCTACACTCTTCATGGATAAAATAATGGGATGAATTCGTGTGAGAATCAGAAGTTGTGTGCGAACCGTGTAGACTAGATGTTCGAATGTGTTTATATTATCATGTCATGTATTTCCATAAAATAGTCAGTCGGTGTTTCCATCATTAGGACATGTATTTCCATAACATTGTTCCCAAGTCTAATGAGGGGGGAGGATATTTTTTAATAGGAAATCAATGAACCTGTCGGGGGAATGGTGTAACGAGGGAGGACGGGTATTTTTTTATAAGAAATCAATGAATATCCTGTCTGGAGAATTGTGTAACGAGAAATCCCCAGGTGTATGAGGGTTATAACGGGTTATGAAAATACATGTCATAATAAGAAAAACACCAGATGACTGTTTATGAAAATACATAGCATAATAATGAAAACACGTGGTTCGCACGACGTGGTCTGGTTCGCACTAGATCACGCCTCTAAAATAATTACTTACAAACACTAAACATATTCAAAACATATTTTAACAAATTTCATTTTATCAGAGGTCAAAGATTTTACTGTGAAAATGTATGCTTAGGACAAGTCTCACAATGCTAACTTTAATTTGAGATTAAAAAAAAGAAAGGTACACAACATAATGAGACATGAATCATACATATTAATGTTGGAGAAGCTAGGGAAGATTAAAGAACGCCAAGAGCTTAGCATGAGGAGCATAAAGAAGCATGCAGCTGAGGAGGACTTGCCGATTCCAGCGACGGGGCGGCAGTCGGCAAGTCATCCTTGGCTACACCACCCTTTTAGTTCCTATTCATGCAATGCTCATTGGCGAGAGATCCACTTTTTGCTCTATTTCACATATTTGCTTCTATGAGAGCTGAGAGCCAACCAAACCTTATATAGGCCAACTAGCCAAGACGAGGTTGGTCACTTTGAATATTATCAACTTATTTTATGTATATCGTATTGTATATAGGAAAAAATTCAAGTAATTCACAGGTACTACAGAGTTTGAAGTAAAGTTACATTCTTTTATTTTAAAATTTAAATATAAAAAATAAAGTAATTTTTAAATTTGCCAATCTCAATGTTGTGTCTGTTTTGTTGACTAATCTGTTCAATTCATATGCTTTGATGATCTATCACAAGATTCACAACAATGATAGTTGATAAATAAATAAAAATTTAATTACTTACTATCATGTCGGTGCTATGGTGCTTACCTCTTTTTTCCCCTGTTATACTTTAATCCAACTTGAGGCCTTTATTATGTTTAACTTATGGAAACTACAGTGCATATAC
>JAYMTP010007279.1:0-11156 GCA_036897365.1 Geranium brycei | reverse complement strand
TTTGTGTTGGTTGGACTACCGGTCGGTACCGGTTAACCACGGTTATCGGAACTCAGAACCGATGACCGGACCGGTTCCTACCGGTTTTGACAAATCAAAACCGAATCCTTTCTAGTTTTTTCCGGTTTCAGTTTTAATCGGTCTGGTTTGAGCCGGTTTCGGTCGGTTTTTCGGTTTCCGGCTATTTATGCCCACCCCTAGGATCAAGTCTGATTATGCACTTTTCTTATTTAACTATACATAGTTTTAAATGTTTTTATGCATATACTTTGATTAATTTTTGTTACGCTTAAAAGTAATTTTTGTTGAATCTAGTAAAATGTTCATTATGCACTCACTTCGTACTTTTTAGATAGTCCAATTACTAGTTCAAAAAACAATAAAATACAGTATTATTATTAAATAAGTACGAAAAAAAATCATCTTGTACTAACTTAAATAACAAATTTAACTTATACTTTTAAAATATATTTATCTCTTCAAATAAAAAGGTGACAAATCCTTCAAAACCTTCTCTCTCTTTAACCCCCACATGCTCTCAACGTCACCGCCTAATGACCATTAATTCATCTATTTGTTGCCATTGTGGAGATAGAGCTCTTGTTCGCACTTCAAGCTCAAGTGAGAAGATTTCTTGAATGCTCAATGGTATTTTGAATTATAAAACAAACAAAATGAATACAAATTTCTATTTGGTATATCATTGTTATTGTTTTAGGTTTTGGTTAGAATATATGATTTTGAAGATTACATGGCTTATGTTCAATCTAGTTCTAATAGATGTTTTAATATTTAAAGTTAAGGATTAAGAATAAGGCGATCAAGCAAATCTTAAATTTGTTTTCATTTTTATGTTTTGATGTAGTTACTGTTAGAGTACGGATTAGTCCATGTAATACATAACATGATTACAATGACAATACAACCGATAAACAATAATCAATGAAATTTGGATAATTCGCAGTGTTACTATTTAGAGGTCATATCTAAATCTACAAATCTCCAAACTTTTTTACTTTTTTCTCAGTTGGATTTTTCATCTTGTTGTCTACGATTTTATAGTTTTGGTTGAAGTTTGATTCTGATATAGGAAGAGAATTGTATGAAGCGAAACAGATTCCTCGATGGTCCAACTTCGTAGGCTAACTTTTTAAACTTGATTTGGTTGCTTCATATCGAGGCTCGAGACGGTCTCCTTAATACTATATTCGTCTCATATAATTGTAATCTACCAGGAAGTAACGATAATGTGAGTTGAACTCGATACCGTGTCGAAAGGATCAACACTAATGAATGTTATGTGCTCTATTAATCGCTGCTTGATTACCACTATATACCCATATTGTGGGCACATGCTTTGACCATCCAACAATAACCTCCGAAAAGTTTTGTAGTATAACGATTTTTTCTTCTGCTTTATCCAAGACTACAAACTCATATTACATAATAAATCTAATTATGATTATTTATCTTGAGGATATTGATATGACATGTTTATCAGGTAATTACTTGCTTAATCTTCATCATGATTACAAATTCTATTAACAAGATGTATTAAGGACGTCATTGATAAAAAAAGATGTATTAAGGTTTTCACGATAAATAAGGTTGAAAACTTTGTGTCATTGTAAAAATAAGGTTGACGACATCTTTTGACTTTTAGAAAAGGGAAAATTGTAAAAAGTCTCCCTATAATTGTTTGTTTTTGCAAAAATTCTCCATTCACTATATTTTTGCAACAACTCTCTCACTCATGTTCAAATTTGCACGATCTGTGCAAATCCGTGAAAATTAACGGAAGTGTCACTTAAGTGTTGGACATTTGATATAGCACGTTTAGGGGTGGACATGAGGTCTAGAATCGGACCAAACCGGTCAAAAATCGAATCGGACTGGACTCCCCGGTTCTCCATTTTAAAAAACCATAACTGAAACCGTTACCTGCGGTTCTCGATTCTTCGGTCCTGGTTCCAGTTCAGTTCGGATTCAGTCTCCGATTCTGTTGCCAAAGTACCCACCCCTAAGCATGTTTGACTTAACACTTAAATGACATTTTCATTAATTTTTACGGATTTGCATAAATAGTGCAAAAATATGCTGATAAAAAAACAGTGCAAAAATATACACGAATAAGGGAGAGTTTTTGCAAAAATGAAGATAAGTGAAGGAGAGTTTTTGCAAATATACAGTGAAGGAAGAGTTTGTACTAAAAAATCAAAACATAACTACATGGAGACTTTTTGTAATTTCCTCTTAAAAAATAATACAACACACGCTCTTACATAAATATAGTATTACAGAAACCATTTTGCTATTATTTCTTAATAACTAAAGTTACATAAAAATCATGCAATAAAAAGAAGTCTACCTATATATTTTCCGTTCTAGCTAAATTTGAGTTTCTTCCACCCAAAGGCTCTCACAAGCCATTCATAGACCCTCTTAAACATTCGGTTTCCAATAACCGCTCCAATGGCAAACCCACATCCATAACCCACTACAACAATCTTCCAATAACATGAAAATAAAGACCCATCACAAGTCTCATCTTCTTCAGACCTTGAAGATGGAGGTGGAGGTGGAGGAGGCAAGAACTCTGAATATCCACACCTTCTTGACAATGGATCCCCACACAATCCTGAATTTCCACAAAAAGAGCTACTGTCAAAGGTATCAAATTGTTTCCCTCTCGGTATAGCCCCTAAGAGATTGTTGTGAGACACATTGAAGACTGCCAAGAAAGTCAACTGTGCCAGCTGCTGAGGGATGTGGCCTGAGAGCTTGTTGCAAGACAGGTCTAGTGACTCAAGATCCGTCAAGTCCGCAATGGCCGGAGGGATCTCTCCGGTCAGAGAGTTTCTGGAGAGGTTGAGCAAGTGAAGACCTTCCAAATGGCTAATGCAGCCAGGAATGTTGCCAATAAACTTGTTTCTTGAAAAGTCAACGGCGGTCAACAACGCTTCTATCTTCTCGTAGTTTCTCAGCAAACCCTTGTCCCCAATCGTCATGGAGTAGGCATAGTTGTCATAATACACCATTCTCGTGACATTATCATTCGACAACTCGAAGGTGAAATTGAACTGTAAATATGTCAATCGGTCAACTTTGAGGATTTTAAGAGGGTTCCAATTCAAGAACAAGTCACTCGGTAGCCTGCCGGTGAAGTTATTGGAGGAGAGGTCAATGATGCCCAAATTCGAGAAGCTCGAGTTTCTTCCAAGACTCTTGATCTCACCATTGAATAGATTAGACCTCAGAAGCAGAATCTTCAGATTGGACAAACTCGCAAGCCAGTGTGGGAAAGTGTCATTCATCTGATTTTGACTAACATCAATGCACTCAAGAAATTCACATCTGGCCAGAGATCTTGGTAGCTCTCCACTTAACTTGTTATCACTTAAGCTTATCATCTTGAGTTGACTATTTTCTTGCCACCCTCGAGGAAACGAGCCTTCGAATCCATTCCCTCGTAGATTCAGTATCGAAAGAGAGGGGCTAGAGTTGCTCAGGCAAGGAGGGATTGTCCCGGTGAAGTTGTTTTCGGACAAATCAAGAACAACAAGAGAGCTCATATCACAAACCAGTGAAGAGAGTTCACCAGAAAGTGAATTGTTGGAAACAGAGAAGAAGGTGGTGGAGGGAGATGGATATGGCATCGACCCGCGAAGGTTGTTGGATCCGAGGTCTAAAATGGCGAGACGGGACCATGGGAAAAGAGGCGGAGGATGGTCAAAACCAGTGAGAGAGTTGGAGGAGAGGTTCAAGAACAACAAAGAGTCTCTACTTATGTTCCAAACCCAAATGGGTATTGATCCACTGATGTTGTTGTGCCCTAGTTCCAACAATTCAAGCTCATCTTGGGTTTTTATGAAGTTTGGGAACTTACCCAAATTACAAGAAGATAATCCCAATTTCTTGAACTTGGGAACATGATCTTGATCTTGATCACTAGTGTGCAATGACAGTTTGTTTTCTGAAAGACGCAATGTGGTCAAGTTTTTGAGCTGAAGGAACCTGTCTAGCTTAAAGTTTCCACTCAGGTTATTGTAAGAGAGGTCAAGAAATGAGAGACTATTGAGCTCAAGAAGAGCCATTGGGATTGGACCCTCAATCATATTGTAGGACAAATCAAGGTTTGTGATTCGGGTTTTGTTCGAAAACATAGATGGGATTGAGCCATTGAACATGTTGTAATGCAAGAACAAAGTAGTAACTTGGGTTGGGATAAAGACATTACCATTGAAGTTATTGTCATGGAGCTTCAAGCTCTCAAGCTTGGTGAGGTTGGTGACCCAGAAAGGGAATTGTCCTATGAAATTGTTGAACCCAAGATTGAGATGGACAAGATCAGTGAGGTTAGAGAGAGACAAAGGGATTGAACCATGCAAATTGCAGTCCCATAAGCTCAAGATCTTTAAGGACCCAAGGTTTCCCATAGCACTAGGAAGCGTGCCGGAAAGATTAGTGCTTGAGAGCCTCAAAACCTCAAGAGGACTACTTTGAAACTCTGGCAACTCGCCGGAGAGATTGCCATTGTTCATCAAGCTAAGGCTTTGGAGATTTGGAAGCTTGAAAATGGATGGTGGGAGCTCCCCTAGTAAGACACATTCGTCGAGAGAGATTGATGTTAGTGAAGTTATATTTGACAAGAATTTAGGTACCTTGGAGTGCAAGTTAACCTTGTTCAAATGAAGCTTCTTGAGGTTCATCATGTTCCCAACTAAACCTCCCAAGTCACCATTTTTAAGCTCCAATTTGTGATTATTGGAAAAATCAAGTGAAGTCAATTCGTACAATTTTGATATCTCCGATGGTATTTTTCCGGACAAGAACGAATCAGAGAGGTTAAGGTTTGTTAACCTTGAGAGTTTCCCAAATGAGGAAGGTATGGTGGAGAAGTTGAGGTTGTTTTGAGCTAAGTTAAGGTTTTGGAGATGGAGTAGCTCAAATATGGAACTGTTGGGGTTGATGGAGCCGTATAAACAGCTTTTGCTTAGATCCAAACCAATGACATGGCCATTGTGATCACACTCAACACCATGCCACGAGCAACAATTGTTGTCCACAACATTGTCATTGTTGATCCAAGAAACGAGGTTTTGGCTGGCCGATTGGCATGAGATGGTGAAGCTTTTCTTGAAGTGCAACAAGGATGATCTTTCATGGTCATGACAAAGAGGGTGCAAAGAGGAAGAGGAGGAGGAAAGTGCTATGTTAGAGAGATGGAATGAGAGTATTAAAAAGGAGTAGAGCAACATGGACACATGCAGAGTTGCGGCCATGATACAATCTTGGACAGTTTTTAAGGTTTTTGAATGTGCAGTGATACGAGGAATGAACAGCTTTTATAGACTATTTTAAAGTTACTTTATAAACATGAAATTAATAATTACTTTTTTAAACCAACGAACTCATACTTTGATATAAGTCCTATTCTTATTGGGGCTCAAGTAGTGTTGTGTATTAGTTTGAAATTATAATTAGTTTATTAAATCCTTTCGGTGTTTATATTAGTTTGTTAGTTGCAATTAAGGTTAAAGCATGCTAGAAGGGATCTACTGACTCCTCCCAGAATTTCGTTATCCAAACCCAGTCAGGAATGGTTGTTAGTGGACACCCACCACTTTTTCCCTGATGAATTAACAAAGCATTAACAAATTATTAGTAAATTGTTCCTTTTGAGTTCTTGCGGTTCTCTTCAATGAATTCTAAATTGAGATTAGAGTCCTTTAGTTAATCGAGCTCTCATATCTGTCTATATTCAAGTCATAACTCGATCCGCAAACTCAGGACGATATTATACTTATTACATGAGATTGCTGTCAATTCATTAATACTCTTAACATTAAGAAGGTGATATGTATTACTTTAGATAATGATCAAGTACTTGGGTATGTATGGTAGTCATAACTCATTTTAGTGTATAAAACTATAATTGGTATTCAAATCCAAGTCATTACTCGTATCCAAATTCATGTCATAACTCGATCCACTAGTGAACTAGTCTTTTAAATATGCATGGTGCTCAATAGAATGATAACATTTATTTTATCGTGCTAGTGTATAAAACTATAATCATTCAACTGTATCAACATGAGATTTTAGTTGAGTTAATCGCTTCATATATAGTTTCAAAGACGGTACTTTTGCAAACACGAGTTCGAATCCAATGACTTGTAATATATATATATTCTTCAATTCTCGTTTATGTAATTATCAAAACCCCCAATTGGGTTGTCCACAAAAAATCACGTCATGCTCGTGCTTGGGTTAATGATGCAATCGTTGACTTGGGTGGTTATATTATAGTAAAATAGTATCCTACAATATTTCAAGAGCCGTGAATGGTCAAACAATACATGATCAGAGTATGAGATTCATGAAGACTAAAAGATGGGCTTTTAGGTGCCTTGCTGGTTGGTTCCATACGTATTTATATATATAATAGGAGCAGTGTGTTAGTTTATCGACCACTGTGCAGAAATTCTATTATTATAAGTAAAATGGTGAACTCCCACCAATCAATGTGTTCTTCATGTTTTGGAGGACTTTTCAATGAACAAGTAATTAAGATATCCAAGTTGTGGATTAAACTACGTTGAAACATACGAGAGTCTTGAATTTTGAAAGTCTTGAACAACGTTCTCCACGTATTCAAAAATAACATAAAACATTAAATTTCTAAATTTAATCGTTTAATTCCGTAACATTTGAGAATCTTTAAAATTTGTTTGAATATATTTTTCACCAAAGCTAAGGTAAAATAATCTTTGTCATAATTAACTACAAGTAAACCTTTTTATCTGCATGTTGATTTAATTTTGTTTTATACAAAAGTGTGTATCTAGATACACATTATTAAAAATTATTTAAATTTTAATTTTTTCAATATTTGATATGATCGATATAAGAGCTAAATCTTTCTTTAATTAAATTTGATTTGTGAATCCATTTGTTTCAATCAACTCAAACAAAAAGAATGTTAACCTCATGCATTTGCATCATGCAATATATACACCAATCAAAATCACTTACAAATACAACAAAATCATAATCGGCTTGAACCCTTGACCTATGGTTAGGTAGAGCCTCTTTGAACCACTGCGCCAAGTACGCTTTCACCATTCATTGGTCTTATAACACAAACTTATCCTCGTAAATAAATTGATACTCATCTTGTTATGAGGAAATTATGAACCGTCAATGACAAGATATTCCAAGTTCGTATTTACTAAAGTGAAGAGATTTTGACAGAAAAGTTGCATGGAAACTTACTTGCAGAATTTATTTCTCCCCAAAGACCGGAAGTTTGCAAGAAATTCATTGTTAGTAAAAGTAAGTCAGATTAATAATCCCAATTAAGTCAATCGATTCTTTCTTAGTTCATAATGTAATCTTTTCTTTATCTAAACAAATTTCAAGACGAAAGATTTGAAATCGAACATATATATATATACTTATATATATTGGATGGCATATTTATCACACGACTAGCTACTACGCGTGGAATTTACAAAAGTCATACCTTAATATAATCTATCAATGTTTTATATGTCACCTGAAATGATTTAGTAGTCGGCTAGTGTTGTTAGGCAGATAACAACATTGTTAACAAGTTCCATGGAAAGTGCTACACTCTTATGTTTTGTGGCATCCTATTGGCAATGGTTCAATTAATTAGCCACATAAAGGAGCTTTTTACGTGTTTAAGTTACTTCCCATAAGTTTTGAGTCTTCCACTTAATTTGTGGCCGGTTGAATATAAAATTGCAAGTACAAGATTTATGATAAGATATGGTCATATTTATATTGCAGTGTTGGGCATATTATACTTGATGACCTTTGAAATGTGGTGTTATAAACTTTCATTCACCGGTCCTTTTTGAAATACAAGAATCAATGAATAAGAGAAAAAGATATGAGAGTGTTTTACGGATTGTAGACTATATTTAATTAATACGAACGAACAATGTTCACGAGAATCAAGTCTAGATAATTTATTGTCTTTATTAGATGTTGGTCAACAATTTTAACATTTAGGTTAGTTCATGAATCAGAGGAATTCTCTGCAACGAAGGAAAAGTTATGGCTATTTTCATCCACAGTTGAAATTAAATGAAAGATGGAAGGAAGGGCCTAATAGGATCGTATAGAAGACACGATATTGGCAGGCATGCAAATAGTTGTCGTAGTTTATTTAGGCCATAGCCACAATTCCAAGGTGTCTTTTCTATATAAACGGAAAGAAATAAACTAAATGGATAATATTACGTAAGTATATTTGGAGAAACATAATTATCACGAACGTGGATTTAAAGTATTTTCTTTAACTCTGTAGGTTATCTAAAGAAAAAAAAATTATCATCGTTAGAAACTCAGTAAAAAAAATATGTGAAATGACGATTTTGCCCCTCCTTTGAATGACTTATTCAGCTTAAAAGTCAGGGGCATACTAGTCTTTTCGTATAATTAGAGGGATGTGGTTCAAATTCGATCGGTTCAAGTCCGATCTCCTGGTCTAACCCGGTATGATCAGTACAAATCTAATCTGACAGGTTCAAATTAAAATATGAAATGACCGTTCTACCCTCATTTTAATAGCAAACTTAACTTGTGCTTTAAGGACATACTAGTATTTTCTTATATACAAAACTAAATCATTCTAATTCTTTTTAAAAAAAACACGTGAGTTTATAGATCTGCCCTTTCTTCAACCTCTACCTACGTGGTCTCGATGAGCTAGTATCTCAGCCTCAGTACTGGGAGATGGAGAATCAAAGACCATAGAAGCTGCGAGTCGTCGTCGGATTTCGCTCCGGGAACGACCCACTGAACGTCGGAGGCTCCGAGATCTCCCAAGCGGTCCTGTAGCGAGAACTGGTCGCCATCGTGACGGACAACAAGACCTGCCGGTTCGTCATGCCTGATCTGGTCTTTTTTTTATTGGCAAGAAATGAATTTTATAATAGTAAAAGAAAACACAAATGTGCCCGAGGGGATAGAACAAAATTACAAGCAAAAACCAAAATAAATACCAAAGGGGAAAGTGAATATGGTGCGCTCAAAATGCGACACGTAAAAATATGCAAGTCGAATTTTGGACTACCGGAAGTATACCGGTCGCAAGTAATACAGAGCAGTGGATTACGACCCCGAGTTTATCGAACCCAAAGGACAATAAATGCTTATTAAACTTTAAACACTCAAATTAAATTTCGTGGCTAATCTTGGTTGGTTGAAAAGTTGAATTTGTGAAAAATAAAAATAATAAAAATAGCAGGATAGACATGCAACATTATAAAATAATTAAATTCAATAATCTAAACTTTGGTTGAGGCAGATAAAATAATTAATAAAAAAATTCAAAAATTAAATTAAATTATAAATATGCACGATAGTGTTTCTATCTTAGGGAGGTAACAATAATTCCTAAGCAACTTAATACCCCTGAGTAAGTAGATAAAAGATTTATAATTCGCTAAGGTAACCAGCCTACTTAAATGTCAGATTTAACTGGCTTATTAGCATTACTTTCTGTGAAAACTTTGGATTTTCGGTGTGTGTCACCTATGGATGCTACTAGCATATCAACCAACCTACTTAAAGGTCTGATTTAAACCCGGCTTCTTTTACTCATTTTCATTTACTAACTCCCTTTTACGTTTTATTAGTAAACTTTGATAATTTATTTGGAATTAACAGAACGAAACATTACGTACAGATGTAAAAGAATCTCCCTACTCGGCAATATGAGCATAAATAAATAATTACCTAAATTTTCTCAATTAATTAATTCATTGCCTCAGTACCGAAAAGAATAGCCTAACATGTTCATGAACACAAACACAATAGGTATATTGGTAATGGAAAACAATTTATACATGTGAGATTAATTCATGTGATAATTAATTGAAACATTAATTAAGCAATTGACATACTAACATGCATAATTGAACTCATACACAACATGATTAATTTGAAGAACAATAAACATATGAATTAGGATTTATTCATTTGGAAAAAGTAATAAACAGAGAGGGATGAGAATGATAAAACCCGTAAATAATTCTCTACATGGGAATTGAGATTCTGATCCTCCTCTTCAAGCTTGGTTTCTAAGAATTTGTCTGATTCTTCAACGTAGCTCTCTGGACTCTCTCAGATTTAATTGTAAATTTTAATCCATGCTTTTCAATTTCAGCGAAGCCCCTTTTAGACTAGAGAGTTTCCGACCTGCCACGAGGGCATGGCTGAATCGCCATGGGACCGTGGCAGTGTCGTTCCTTGTTTTTAGCGCTCACGAAGTGTCCATGATCTCCGAGTGGATGACTCGTCGTCTGGCCATGGGGTAGCCACAGACCGTGACGACGGCCACGGACCGTGGCGACGGCCACGGTGAACTTCTTCCTTCGCAAGTTTCGGTTCACGACTTCTCCACGATCTAAAGTGGTTGAGTGGCCACAGGTGTTGGCCACGGGGCGTGGCCAAGCGTCCACGTTTTCTCCTGTTGTTCTTGGCCTTAAAGCTTGCCACGGGGTTGTTGCGGGTCTGATGTGACCTTGCATTTACACTTCTGTCCCCCAATTGAGCACCGAATTATCCTCGTTCCGGCTTTTGAGAGCCATTATCTTGTACTTTTGATCCTTGGTGTGTTTTTGACATTTTATAGGTGATGGAGCACAATTGGAGCTGAAAATCGGTTAAGAAAATTTTGCACAAATGCTGAAACTTCCCGGTGGTGTAGATTTCTCATCCGAACTCCGATTGGAGCCCATAATATGATGATTTTAATAGATTGGGAAGATCTATACACTGGAGAAGTGTCCACGATCGTGACAAATTAAATTTTTGGCAACTAACCCGTAGCGACAAACGATGAACATCACGGAGATGTCACGAAAGTGACTAGGACTGTCACGATCGTGACAAAGTCGCATATATGCCATTTAAAGCGCAGAAACCCTAATTTTTCAACATCTACACTCATTTTCCAGCAACCACTCTTTGGGGTCTTCCAAGTTTCGACCTCCCAAGGTCTTCTAGAGAAAAAGGGCTCCGAAGCCCTCCTTTGGAAGCCATTTTTGGTGCTCAAAGGGAGGGTTTCCATCACCACCACCATGGGAAGAAGAAGAGGAGGCAAGAGGATGCAAGGAGGA